>JAZHYW010050607.1:0-55376 GCA_037355805.1 Ixodes ricinus | reverse complement strand
TGGACTGATACAGAGAGTGTTAAAAAAGTAATAATTGAAATCCCAGAGACCTTTTGTCTGCAAACTGGAGTGTTTGACTGAATTGGTCAAAGCTGTTTGGGTTTCTTGCATGGCGAGTGGCCATCGAAGCCGAGACTGTACGAAAATATCGAATGGGAGACCTTACCAACCCGTTATCTAGGCGTCCCACTAGAGTGTTACCGTGATAATGCCCTTTTGTGGCGCGAAGAAGCTCATAAGTTACATGATAAAGCAACGCAGAGCGGTTGCCTGCACATGTCAGTGTTTGCACGCGCCACTGTGTGTAATCTATCTTTTGTTGCAAAGGTATGGTCCCTACTTCAAGTACTGCACCTGTTCCCGTATTTCCATTCAAAGGTTGCATCGTGTTTTCGCAGTTTTCGTTTGGGCCTCCTCTTGGGAGCGAACCAGTCGGGTGAACCTGTTTCGACGTGTCCGATCTGGTGGCCTCTCTTTGGCCCATCTCTTTATTCGACAAGTTGTTAACCGCTTTATCTTTCTGCGGGATCAAACCAATCCCTTTTTGCGTACGGTTTTTCAGGTTCATTTGTGTGACGCCTTACCTGATTTTATCGTTTCGTCATGTGACGGAGGGTCTGGGCCACTAAGTGCCTATTTAAAAGAAGTAGTTGGTGCTTACAGAATTTTAGTAGCTCGTTTTTCGTTAGAATATTTATGCAATGTGTCACGAAAACGCCTAACGAAAGATTTAATAGAAATGTCTTTTTCACCTCCCATTTATCGAATGTTGTACAGTGCTCTCCCTGGGCAGGATGTACTCAGTCGGGTTAAAAAAAATGCTGGTACCTGCTAATATGAAAACGTTTTTCTTTAAATTACATACTGGGACGCTGTCGGTTAAAACATGGCTACATGAGAAAGGTGTGTACGTTCCCTGGTCTGTGAATTGTTTTTTGTGTAAGCAACCCGAAACTATCGAGCATGTGTTCTTAAACTGCTGGGATGCAGTGTTTTACTGGGACGTTCTTCAGCGAACGTTGAAAAAAGACCTCCCGTTGAATGGGCATGGGATACGGTATCTGCCAGTTGATAGTCACGGACTCTGTGCCATATGATTTAATTATGGTCGTAGGACTCCACAGTATTTGGAGGAGCCGCATGGCAGTGCGGCATGCAGACGTTGACGCGCGACCTGTGTGCTTGTATTTTACTGAAAGCATCCGGAAAATTAGGGAAGTGTACAGCTTTTCAGGAGATGGCCCAGATTGGTTGCCAGTCCTAGACAACCTGGCTACAATAAGATCATGTATAAGCACTCCACGCTCACCGAAGTTTCGCTGACGTGTTTGTGAACAGCGTATCTGTATAGTAATCCCATTGTCTACCTGGCAATAAATAAAAGAAAAAAAAGCGCGCCCGTGGCCTAACGGTTATCGCGCTTGCCTTCCACGCAGAAGGCCAGGGTTCGATTCCTGGCCGCGGCTACGCATTTTTGTTGACTCTGTAATGTGATGTTCTGGTAAATTCGAGAACCGTCTTGCTGATTTGAGGTTATAATGTTTTACGCACCGAACTTTCTATGCCGAATGATCCAGAAGCCCACGCGTGTACAAAGGAGCTCCTCGTGACTAAAGTCACTGGATCCTGGGAAAGTAACGCCAAGCTCCCCGTGTGGTCGCCATCTTGGTTCGTGAAATGAGCAATTTCTCCTTGACCCCCCGTTCTTGGTGAGCCGATCTAGATTCGCTGGTGACGGGTAGCTTTATGAAGTCGTTTTTTGTATACCAAGATTTCGCTAACCACACACCGGCGAAACAAGCGTTCACCTTCGTACCACCACCAGATGTTGTGTCGGTGCTTGGAAGCACTGAAAAATAAGTTTACTGCCTTGAAATACGCTAGAAGAACAATATAATTGTAAGAGATCCATGGAGATGGCCATGATTAATAAGTTGATCGCATACAAAGTGCCAAAGACTCTTATATCGGCGAGGAACGCTTCCAGTACGATGGTGCTCCATGGTGATCTTGGCGCGACTGGTTTAGAACGACCCCCTGGAAGCTTCGAAGATTTAAATGAACCAAGATGGCGATTCCCATGGCAACGTAGACCATGTTGCTCTGGTCCAACGTTCTTTTCGTCTACAACCCCGACCGGTCGTCTCTGGCCGGGGTTGCTTCAGGTGCGTCATGCACCCAGCGTCTCCCCCAGCCAACGAAGGCTCTGACCTTCGATGTCTCCTGCCCGCCGGGCGCGTCTGTGGATTCGATCTTCGACGCGGCCACGGGCATTGTCAGCACCGCCGAATTGTTTTCTGTGCAACACCTGGGAGCGACCAACTTCCAATTGTCCGTCACCTCGTCGTCGGCCATGAGCCGCATCGTCAACGCCGGCGCCCTGAGCATCGGTGGAACCCTCGTTCCAATCGTCCCCGTCGGACCGCAAGTAACCGCCATTACGTGCCTCTTCTTGCCGGTCTACGTGAAGAGCGAAGCTCTCGCCGCTGCCCTCGCGCCTTACGGGAAGGTCCTGGACATCCGTTTTGGAGTGTATCAAGACCACCCCACCTTGCGGACGGGCACGCGCTACATACGCATGGAGATGAAAGAGTCGACGCCTGTTCCGAATTTCCTCCGCGTCTCCGGCCATCGGGCAACCTTTGACTACCGCGGCCTCCGACGCGTATGCCGACGGTGCCAGCGGGAAGGCCACATCAAGGCGGCCTGCAATGTGCCCTACTGCACCCGCTGCGCCGCCTTCGGCCACGACTCCGCCGGATGCGCGGCCGGTTGCGGACGTTGCGGGGCGGCCCACGCGACGGTGGACTGCACCCAACGTCGCACCTACTCATCTGTGGCCGGCCAAAGCCTGAACGAGTTCCCGGCCCTGGCATCGACCCCTCGGGATGGACCCCCTGCTAACCCTTCACCTGCAGCGTCGAACGTACCCGCTCCGACACCCGCCGTCGGCCCTACCGAGTCTACCGTGCCCTCCCCGTCCGAGTCCACCGAGACAACCTCGCCTGAGCTCGATTCGACGACACCCCAGCCCGAGCCGGCTACCTCCATGGCCACAGGTGAAGATTCGAACGCGCCAGCAGCCATGCTTTCGAACGCGCCGGCAACCACAACTTTAAACGACGCTGAGACCAGCGTTCCACTCCCCACGAGCTCCCGCTCCGAGGAAGCGCCGGTACAACTCGAGTCCCCGACTGCGCCGGAATTTCAGTCCAGCCCGAGCCTCAACTGGAGCGACCTCACGGAGGGCTCGGACGAGGAGCGCCTCGTCATCAACGAGACCGCCGGGAATGCCGCCGAGGAAGTGGAAACCCGCTCAAGACCGCGTTTCCGAGAACGACGCCGCAACGCAAGCCTGGAACCGCGGAGACTTCGCAGCCGCAGTCGCAGCCGTCATGGCGGTGCTGAGGAGGGGAAGCGTGTCCTTTCCAGCAGCGACGAGTTCGCGACCCCGCAAAGCATCCCATCCGCCGCATCTCGCCTTAAACGCTTACGGAACGACTTCTCTTCGCCCACTGGAAGCCCCAGCAGCCAGCCATCGTCCGAAACACCCTCGGATTAACGAAGAGCCGGTGACTTCTTCCTCCTCTTCGCACGGCTACGGGTCCTCACCCTGAATGTCCAGGGGTTCCGCAGTGCGACCAAACAGGTTGAGGTTCTCCAGCTTGCCCGGACCGTCGGTTGCGACCTCCTCTTTCTCCAGGAGACAAATTTCGTTAGGCAACGTGACGTCACCCTCTTCAAGCAACGTTATGGAGTGGATTGTTTTTCTCTTTTGCTACTACCCGGTTCTCGGGAGTAGGAACTATTATTTTTAATTGCGCGCTCATGCGGCAAAGCTCGTGCTGCTTTGACCCCGATGGCCGATTCATCACATTCGATTTTTTCCTGGACGCCGCCCGTTTTCGCATTGTGTGTGTTTACGCCCCGGCACAACGCTCGCACTCCACGGCATTCTACAAGAACTTGGATGTTCACCTCCTCGACGCGCGCCACTGCCTGGTACTCGGCGATTTCAACTGCGTCGTCGACTCCCGGCGCGACGTCAGGGGACCAGGGTACGGCCGCACTACGTGGAACGCCCGCGAATTGAGACGGCTGATTGGACATTTCGACTTGGTGGACTGCTGGACCCTTCTCCACGGCGCCACTTTCGAGCACACCTGGCAACGTGGTACGTCAAGCAGCCGCCTGGACAGAGCGTACGTCACCGAGACCCTGGCCTCAGCCGTTCGAGCTTGTGGGGCTGTGGACTTCCCACCCGCCATCGGTTACGTCTCAGACCACCGGCCAGTGCTCGCGGAGCTCAGTCTGGCTCCCTTGACTGGGCACCAACGCTTCTGGCGTTTGGACTCCCGCGTCCTGCAGGACCCGACGAGCCGCGACCGCCTGAAAGAAGTTTTGCGCCGGTCTCTCCTTGGAGTGACGCCAGATCCAGCGAACTGGGACCACCTTCTGGAAACCTGGCGGGTGGCATGTGTGGCGGAGGGCCGTGCCCTGCGCCAGCGGCAAGTTGAAGAGCTCCGCGACACCTCGCTGCGAATCCGCATCGTACGTCGCGGGGGCGCTGGGACTCCCCTGATGAGGGGCTACCTGTCGCAGCTCCTCGACCGGTACCAACGCCTACTACGGGCGTCGCCGACAGCAGCGACAGTTCTTCAGGGAGGGGCGGACCCTCCTTCCACCCCGAAGTGCTTCGCTACACTCACCGCACACAGGTGAAGGAGCGGCGAGTCCCGCCCTTTCCAGTTCCTTCATCGACGCCTCCGCCTGGGCAACCTTCTGTGCCACGCTTCTGCTCCCACTTCGAGGCCCTGGCGACGTCGGAGTGAACGATAGACCGTGCGACCCTGGCCACGCACCCTTTCTTGCACGACCTCGCCAAAGTTCCACCCACCGCTGGCGATCAGCTGTTCAAGCCTCCCAATGCAGAGGAGGTTCACAACGCCCTCCTGAAAATGAAGACAGGATCTGCGCCGGGCCCGGATGGATTCCCGACCGAGTTTTATCGCACATTCTGGGATGTGCTGGGGGAGCATGTTTGTGCAGTCCTCCGTACCTTCTTCACGGAGCTCCGCCTACCAGAGTCCTTTCGGCAGGGCAGGATAATCCTGTTGCCCAAAGAAGGAGGAGACCCCAGCGACCCAGGGGCGTGGCGACCCATCACTTTGCTCAACGCAAGTTACAAGCTGCTCGCTTCGGTGCTTGCACAACGGCTGCACGACATCCTCCCGGACATTGTAACAACGCGCCAGACGTGTTCGGTCGTGGGCCGCAGCGTCCACACACTGTCATCACTCACGAGAGACATGCTTCACTACACGAACTCCCGCAGCGCCAGGGGTTTGATCGCCTCCCTGGACCAGGCGAAAGCGTTCGACCGGGTTGAGCACCCTTTCCTCTTCGCCACGCTCGACGCCTTCGGTTTCCCCCAGAGGGTGTCCGCCTCTTCGAGGTCCTGTACGCTGGCATGAAGAGTGATTCTGTGCATGGACGACAGCGTGGTGGCCAGCTTCCCCGTCACGCGAGGCGTACGCCAGGGCTGCCCACTCTCGCCGCTTCTCTTCGTCCTGTCGCTGGAGCCGTTTCTCACCAACATCGACCGGTGCTCTCTGGTGCGCGGCCTCCCTCTCCCCGGCAGCGGCGAGGTGAAGGCGACGGCGTACGCCGACGACATCACACTATACCTACGCGACGCTGACGACCTGGGCGCGGCGCTTCGGGTCTTCACGACGTACGGCTCGCTCTCGGGCGCACGCCTCAACGAGCAAAAGAGCAAAGCGTTGTGGGTCAACTGCCCACCAGACCCAGCCTCTCCGCTCCCGGCGACTGCCGTGGTGAAGATCCTGGGTATAACGTACAACGCGATGGGAATCTCGCCCGAGATGTGGACCCGCCTTGCACGCGACATCGCGGCAAGTGTGGGTCGTGCCCGCGACTACGCTCTCCCCATGGCCGAACGCCGGTACCTGGCCCACTCGGTGTTCTGCGGGCGTCTGTGGTACCTAGCGCAGGTGGTGGTACCACCGCGATAGCTTCATCAGACAAGTCCGAAGCTCTCTGTTCAGGTTTCTTCTGGATGGAGAAGACCGAGCTCGTTACCCGTCAAGTGCTCTCCCTCCCGCGCGAGAAAGGAGGATGGGGCTTCCCCTGCGTGGATGGCACGGCCGCGCTACTCCAGCTCAAGACCATGCTCATGATCCTGCACGAAGCTGAGAACCCGGCCAGATCTCTCGCTCTCTACTTCGTGGGGCACTCCCGGCGAGACCTGGGTGTCGACCTCACCGGCCCGTCGGGAGCCTGTGCTGAGACACCGCCCCCGGCTTACTGGAAAGCGCTTCAATTGCACCGCCGCCTCGTGGAGCAGGTGCCACAATCGGACATCACGACAACACCAGCGTCACGCCTCGCCCAAACCCTGTGTGGAACCACAGCTCACTCCCGTGCAGATCGGACTCTCGGATTCGTTCCCATGGGTCCGCCTCACCTCCTCCAACCTTCCAGGACACCTGCGAGACTTCGAGTGGCAGCGCGGCTGGGAAGTGCTTCCCACACGAGACCGCCTACTTCGGTGGGGCGTGTGTCGCACCGATAAGTGCCCGAACTGCGACACCCGAGAGACGAACGTGCACGTTGTGTCGGAGTGTGTGGTGACGCGCCCGTTCTGGCGGGTGGTTCGCGCTAGTTTCCGGGGGCTGGGTGTGGCACTGTACCTCCTACGCGGACGCTGTCCTTCGGGGCTCTTCGCGTGCCTTCTGCTCGCCGCGAGCGAGTACGTCCTGTGGCAAAACCGGTGCAGCGCCGTGGGACAGGGACGGAGGTTGCGCGCGCTCTGGCCGCTCTTGTTCAGGCTACGGCGGGAGCTCGTGTCGCACCTCGAGGCGCAACTGTTCCTTCTCGGAGAGCAGGAGTTCCTGCGGCGCTGGTCCTGCCGATACCTCCACGTGCACAACTCTCGCATCGAACTGCGATTTCATTACGTCGATCATATCTAGACCGCGTTAAGCGTAGAAAGGAAAGAACGTCACGCGATGCGGCCCTCTCTTTGAGGCGTCGCAGGGACGGGAGCGTGCGAGCGCGGCTACCGGCTCGTGTCTCTTTGCGCGAGTGATCGCGCGGACGGGCGCTTTGCCGGGCAGCGGGCGCGTGCCCGCGCCTTTGGCGCGGGGTTGGCTAACTTGGTTTGTGGATTGTAGAGCCTGTATATACTGTACATAGCGCGTTTTCGGTTTTTGGTTTTGTTCTAGGCATGACACCACTGTTGTAAATAAAATTTTCTAACCAGACCGATTAGCCAATCGCCTTGCGAGGTTTGGGTCGTCTGTATGTTAGTATCCGTTTGTGTCCGGCTAGCAGGTAGGGAAGGCAATGGCGCTACTTTCCCAGGATCCAGTGACTTTACGCGTGGCAAGCCGAAGTCCGTTTCGCCTCAGCGTTCGACTCTGCTCATACGCCGACTTCGACGCCCGCGACGCTCTGTCTCCTTTTTATTTTTTTTCTTCTGTTTCCTTTTTATTTATTTTTTTGGCACAAGTTCGCCCCATTACACGTTCAGGTTACTCAGTTATTCACCGCCTCATCACTTGTCATTCGTGACAATATGATTATTTTGGTTTTGTATGCTAATGGCCAGTCATGTGTCAACGATAGACGTACAGTCAGCACGAAATGAAACCCGAACGCCGGAACGCGTGGCCGTTGATACAGGCTGCTCCACCTGGAGGGCCCCTGAGGACTAATCAAAATACGCCGGGGTGCGAGGGTGCGGGTCCTACTAAGATGAGCTCGACCCTCGCGCGGCGCGTCTGGCAGTTCCGCGTTTCGCCTGTGGCGCGCTGTAAGCGCCGTCACATCCGATACAAAAAGAAGCACTGTCACTTGCTTTGTGTATCGGATTCCCATAGATATCTCTTCAGCGCAGTCATTCATTATCGCTTTGTGTATCGCAAGGGCGAAATGAAAGTTGAAACATTTCGCGCACAGAAGACCTGTGCTGATGACGTGTCACCGGAACCACGCTGGGGTTCCGGTGAACAACGTGCCACGCGGTTTCTGAGAAATAGTGAAACGTCATAAACGCGAAATAAAAGTCGGTTATTCGCCCGACCATACTCTTTATGAACAAAAAAGAATGCTGCAACAGACCGACGCGGACGCCTCGGTTTTTATGAGCAATGCGCATGTTTTCCTGCGAGGTTATCAGTCGATTCTTAAAAGCGAGGAATTGCTTGCTGACGCTCTCTTTGGTAACCACCGATATGCCAGGTGTATCAATTCCGGAACGGAATAAATGCATCACCCTGTCTGAGCAGGGCCTATCGCAAAGAGCTATAGCCAGGTTAAGCGGCCGCTCAGTGTCGACCGGGCGACAGTGGGGCGACAGTGCGGCGACAGAAAAGCACCCCGAGTGACGGCGCTTACAGCGCGCCACTGGTGAAACGCGGAAGTCCCCGACGCCCCGCGCGAGGGTTAAGGACATTTTAGTAGGACCCGCACCCTCGCACCCATGGTGCATTTTCATTAGTTCTCAGGGCCCTCCAGGTGGAGCAGCCTGTATTGACGGGCACGCGTTCCGGCGTTCGGGTTTCATTCCGTGCTGACTGTACAAACAGGATAGTGTTCTTCGCTGTACCGTCCTTTCTTTATTAGTCTCAGTTTTGATGGTGGCAATAAACCACTTAACTGTATGAGTCGTTTACTCGAGTAAAACTCTTGATAAAATTCATTAAATCAAGGGGCATATGGGCCTAGTGTGTGCCATCAGATTTATTAAATTCAGTCCAAAAGGAACCCTGACGCAGCACTTGTATTTAATATGGTATATTCACTGATAGAATTCTGTTCACTGTTTTTTTCTATGGGATGCCTGGCGTGTGCCGAAGGCGATAATTTCAAGGATTCCCATGACATCCTCGAATGTGCAACGTACAAACGCTTTACATTGTTTTACTTTCTACAAACATGAACCGATGCTTGCGTCCCAAACGACTTCCGTCTTTGCAAGCATCCACGTTTGCAAGCCCGTCGAGTTTTCTTATGTCACCAGTGCTAGAAAGTGTAAATGCTACACGGAAAACAAAGTTGGAGATTTAGTGTGGACCTTCGGCTGTACGATCTAGCGTCTTGAAGGAGACAAGTTGGTTCACAAGAATATTTGAAAAAAAATAAGAACATATCTGGCACTTTTTGGTTCTTTTGGCGTTCACCTGGAGAATTGGTGGTTAAATCTTGTTTTTGACATTTCATGTTCATTCATTTTATTAACTGGAAGTTCGGTGGGACGTCAAAGACTGGAGCTCTGCCAGGTGGCGTTTGTAAAGAAAAGGGTCTATAGGTGTCCTCACGTCGACATCGAACAAAATATAGCGGAATACACTTGGATGATGATGGTTATCGAATTCGCCAGACTGAATTTCGGAAAGTCTATAATGAAGAAAACAACGAAGAGCTAACCTTGCGCGAGATCCGCAGATGCGCGGGCATTCGTTCTCCAGGAGCCAAATACGGGACTTACAAGCCAGACGTGAACTGCGAAAATAATCGAAGCGATGCCCTTGTCTCCGGTGGGGATCACTCTCTTCGGCCTTGCCTACTTCGGCGCCAAGCTGATGACAAACCTGGCGTCCGAGGCCTTATTCCCGTGGTGCGACCACCCAGTCGACTGCTTCGACTTCACGAGCGAACTTCGCCAAAGCGTGGACCACAACGTGGATGCCTGCAGAGGTCTGTACGATCACACGTGCGCCTTTTGGGCTCTGAACCACCCGCTCACAGCGACTCACTTTGATTATCTAAACTCAAGAATCCTCGTGGAGCTCTTCAAACTGCTCATCAAGACTCCTCAGCGCTCATCTACCTCCGTGTTCGACAAGACGGTGGTCGCCTTCTCCGAGTGCCGAGCGGTCGAGGACAAGCAGCAAGAGCACCTCCACGTCCTCCTGGATGTCTTCAAGAATTACTCGCTCGAGTGGCCGTCACTGAAGGTAACCAAGAAAGTTGACATTTTGGAGGCACTAGTGGGACTGTCGCTCGACTTCCAACTTGGCGTAATATTTCAGTTTGGTATGACAATTGACTTTAAGACAAACAATCGCTACGGATTCATGCTAGCGGCGAGTGCAGGTGTAGATCACAACAGTTCAGCACTGACAAACCACAAGCTTATTCGAAATTGCCTCGAGTCCATACCACCGAGGTCCAGCATCAGCCCCGCCGTCTTAGCCGAGCGGATAGTGTCAGTAAACACAGAAGTCAGGTCTCTGACAACTACTTTTAAACTAGAAGGCAAGTGGACTCCCCATCGCACCACTATCAAAGAGGTGGGAGAAGCGACGAGTCCAGTTTTCAGCCCCAGCGATTGGATGATCGCAGTCAATAAGCACTTACCCCAAGACAGACAGATCAACTCAAGTGAGAACATCCTAGTGTTCAATGAAGGGCTGTTACCTTATATCAAAGAGCTTTTTCGCGGTCGAGGAGATAATTCTATAGACCTTATGATCTACGTAGGATGGGTTATTATTCAAATCCTTTCTCCTGGGCTGTCATTCAGTCAGATAGACTGCCTGGGCTTATTGGATGTTCAAAAAAGTCAAGGATGTTTGCAATTAGTCAACAGTATACTTCCTTTTCCAATTGGACGGCTCCTTTTTGATGCAATCAGCCCAATTGGTGTGGAAAAATTAACTAACAAGATTCTGACTGATGTCAAAGAAGCGACCAAGCAGTCCTTCGAACAGCTCACCTGGATGGACAACAAAACGATCGCTGGCGCCAAAAGCCGCGTGGATAGCATCATCTCTGTCGTAAGCCTCCCAGAACACCTCACGAAGCGCGAAGACATCGAACAGGCTCTAGATTACGTTCCTTCTTTCCAAGAGCCCTTCATTCGAAGCTTCATGGAAACACTGAAAAGAATGGCGGAAAAGCAGAAAAGACTCCTTGTACACGACCCCACAGTGACCGTCCGCAGGGATGACCTTCTCATTGAAGTGACCTCAGTTAACGCGTATTATGCTCCCGTCTGGAACATGATTATCGTTCCTGGCTCCATTTTGATGGCACCCTTTGTCCATCCTTCCCTTCCGGCCGCCATAAACTACGGTGCCATTGGAAAGGTGCTAGGTCACGAGCTCACGCACTCTTTCGACTTGCTGTATGGGGACATCTCCACGTCGGGCGACAAAGTCGACTGGTACAGCAAGGCATCTCGGGCCGAATTCGAAAAAACTGCAGTGCGTGATGAAACAAGTACAGAATGCCTCGGACATCAAAGGTATCGGTCGCAGTTCTATCGACGAATCGTTTGCGGATACCGCAGGGGTTGAGAAAGCGTACTCTGCTTTCAGCAAGATCGCCAAGGGTCATGGACTCCTTGGATATAATCCGGATAAGTTGTTTTTTGCGAGCGGTTGTTTTGCCTTCTGCGCGAGTAATCGCGAAGCAATCGATCAACAAAAGAAGTATCCTCCAGTGTTCCTGCGCTGCGACGTTCCCGCCTCCAACGAAGCACACTTCTCTGAGGCGTTCATGTGCCCCAAGGGAGCGCGACTGAACCCGACCAAGCGCTGCGACTTCCACTGACACCGCGATCGTGGCCACCGACGAGGCTGCGGAGGAGAAACTGGCGACCCTACGTCTGGAGGTCCGAGTCTATAAAATTATTCATTTTACATAATGCAAGGTGTTGGGTGTCATATTGACAGGGCGGCACAGGGTGCCTTCATATGTGTGCATTCATGCTCCCTAGGGCATAATATCATTTTACGTCGTCCCCGACGCCTCGTTGATTCCTCCCCTCACAATTGAAAGTATGTCATTGAGCCGCTTGTATGTTTCTTGTCGTGCTAGAAGGCCCGGCAAAGTTACCTTCACGCACATGCTGCATGTGCCTTCGCGAATGAGGCACCAGTTAGGAAGCCGTGCTTGTAATCGGGCATGTTATGGCTGCGTTCTATTTGCAGCTATTTCTTTCGCATTGTTTGTTTCTCGCATGTCGTTGGGGTCGATTACTCAAAAAAGTGGCACGACCAATTCAGACATGCAATCTGCTACAGTCTATGCACCATTACGCGGCGGTCGCCATCTTAAATGTTGCATTTCCAAAATGTGCGTTGCCATTTTTTTCGAGGTGATAAAGCAGGGAGGAACTTCAGCTGTCGGACCTCCAGCCAGGAAGGGGGGGGGGCACGGTGTAAGAAACACCTTTAGCTGTGATGCTACTCGCCGCTCTTCGCGCTTGGAGCGAGCGAAGATATCGTGCTCGGAGCTAGCCTCGAGCCAGGGGTAGTTACTTCCGCGCCGCCGCGGAGGGCGCTGCGGTATGGGGTTCCTCCTCGGCGGCCACGGTGTCGGCGGCGTAGCGTGCTCGCCTTTTTCGCGGTGTGGTGGTGTAGTGGTGGTGTGTGGCTAGTGGCTGGCCTCGTGTTTTGCTTTGGTGCTGTGTCGATCACAGGTGCCACCATCGTGCATGAAGGTGAGCCTCAATCCGAAGAAGCATTAACCCGAAGAAGAAGAAGAAGAAGAGGCCTTCACCCGAAGAAGAAGAAGAAACAAAGATTTACGGACTCTGACGACTTGGTGGCGGCGTGGCGGTGGTCAGGTACAACATGAAGCGGTGACCGAGGAAACGTGGGACCACCAATGGGAGAAACAACCGTAGCGGTCGGTTTGGGAGGATGATGATGATGATGATGTGGCTTTTCCCTTTATACCGGGCGAGCTCGATGAGTCTTCGTGCCCTAGCCAAAAAAACCTATAAGCTTCTGTTCTAAAGTTTCTTCCACCAGTGTTCCAGACGCGCTTTCGTCCTTTGCACGCACTGCACGGGAAAAATGTCATGCCTGTCTTGTGGAGGTTCGTCTGCCCCACCCGTACGGAGGTTCTCTGAGTCCGCCGTCGTTTTAAAACTCAGTGCACATGCTAGCGTCGCCTCTGAGTGAAGCCGGCGATCTACTAGTGGGGTTGGCAGCAGGCACTCACAGTAGAGCACGAGGTGTTCAACTGTCTCAGGTTCTTCTCTGCACGCGCGACACATCGTGGAAACCACCTTGGGGTCAAACCGCTCCCGGTAGACCAGAGTTCGTAGCGCGCTCGCTCGAGCCTCGAACAGAAGGCGGCTGCCCGAGCTGTTGTCATAGAGCAGGGTTTCAGCCGCGATCAGTTGCTTGCTTTTGCTGTACACCAGCAGCGTTGGCTTCGCTTGAGCGGCTTCAAACCACTGGAAGACCTCCCTCTCACGTGCTCTGCTTCTCACTTTGCACTCCAACCTCTCACCCGCCACTACCTCTAAGGGTTGTGCAAAGAAGCCATACTTTTTTTGGAGTTGATAGAGGCGTTTCTGCCACCTTGTTCGTGTCCCAGTCATGTTAGTGTGTACAAAACGTTTTTTGGCCCATCGGTTTCGATCCATGTGGCGGAGTCGTGCATCATAGCTTATCTTGCTGGTGGCTTCCTGGCTTCGAAGCTGGACCATCCTAGGTCTCCCTGGACAGCTTCGTTAGCCACATTTCCGTGGCAGCCCAGAGCCTGTCGTCCCACTGCTCGTTGTCGTCGCTCCAGAACTTCTCGTAATTCACCAGGGACGCACAGCACAGCATTAGCGAAAGTCAAGCCCGGAACCATTACTGCCTTCCACAGTATGGCGCCTAAGTATGGGAGGGACCCCATACTTAGGCGCCATCTATCCCCGTGAGAGTGAAGCGCGCTCGGTGCGCCGAACATAATGTGGCCCCGCGTCGGACGGAGAGTCATCACCTAAATGTGTTTCTTCCACTATGGGAGGGGGGGGGAGAATTTAGGGGTGAGGTTCAAAAGGAGTGTTCGGAATTTGGCTGGAGAAAAAGGGGAGGAAAAAAGAGGGGGGGGGCCTTCAATTAAAAAAAAAAGAAAAAGATTGACGGCACGAATATGATTTTTAGAAAGACTGGCTAGTTTCCCGTTCGAACGCCGCTCTCCACGCAGCAAGATGGTTGCGCCGTGGATGAAATTCCAGGGGGCGCTGCGCGCAATCGGCGTGAGAAAAGCATTGTTGACTTCTCTGCCTTCGCAGCAAAGACAGATTTACCTTTGGCACGTTGTGAGGGGCACGCAGTGGCGATAACAACATGCATACTCAAGTTCTTTATCCTCCTCCTTTTTCGCCTTTACACCAATGCAATGAACAACGAGAGGGCAGCAAGGGGAGAACGGCTAAGGCTTCTGATAGTTAGGAGGTGTAAATGATTTATCTGCAAAGTGCTCATTTGCTTGTATGTAGTATTTTCTCCAGATTTCTTTTGTGGTTTGGATTATCTCAGTTGTGCAACTCCAGCGGAAAGGGCCCCCCCCCTCCCCCCTTCTTCACTTCAGTCCGCCTCCCGTCATTTGAAGCGCCATCTAGATTTTCGTTTCATAACTGTGTGTTCCATGGACTACGATGGAACGCTATCTAGACGCTATGCTTCGAAACGTAGTATTCCATAGAATACACTGCAGTTAACATAGCAGCCGTCCCGCGCTTCGAGCGACGGGAGGCGACTCGTGTTGAGTGAGGGGGTACTTACTGCTCGTGCAAGCAACGTCTATGAGCAGTTCCGCAACTGAGCTAATCTAGTAACGTTGGTAGCCTCCCCTTTCGGAAACGCCGATTGCTCGCAGCGCCGCCACACGATTTCATTCCGCACCAATCGCCGACGGGGGCACTGGACGGAAGACTAGCCAGTCTTTCTAGGGACCACAGAGCACGGGCAAAAGGTACGTTCCTTTCCTGATCAATGTACCAAGCAGGATATTCAACTACATATAGCAGGAAATTTAATTTTAAAAAATCTACGAAGGCGTATTTCTTCGTTTCCAATAGTTCGTCAGAACCCTAAAGCCGGGGTCACACTGCTCATACATCATACAAAAGACAGTTTGCAGATATCAGTCACCATGATGTCCGGGGTTCGAATGCCGAGTGCCCAAGTTTCTCCTTGAAGTCAATGCCATGCGGCATTCGAAGCACGGATCTCGAAGTGACTGGCTTTCGAATCTGTTTGCTGACTGTCTTTTGGATGATGTATGGGCAGTGTGACCCAGATGTACGCATTTCTTTTAAGAGATGGACTATTGAAAATACATGATTCCCTTAAAACTTAAGAAAAGACGAACTTTTATTGTAGAATCGCCCTTTGTCAAAAGGACTCAATAGTGAGCACGCGTTTCTTTTACCACCGTGACATGACCGGCTAGATCAGTCATAATGCGAACGTGTAAAGTCGCCTCGCCATCCTCAAGGACGTCTCGCATGGAGCGACTGCACAAACAAAAGTCGACCTCATTTCCAGTATCGTGCAGCAAAAAGCCCGTTGACAAAGCACGCGCTTCGGCCGCCGTCCACGTTTCTTTAATTTTTTTTGCCATACAATTAATTTTGTTTTTTTTGTTTGTTCAGGCAGCACTAAGTTATTCAAACCCGGTGGGCGTTTGGAGTCTTCGGCGTAGATGAGAAATTTAGCGAGTGCAGTACCTGTGGTAGCCTGGAGACTTTAACGTGCATGACGCAGTAGTGGCACGGGCATGAGTAGGTATGGAACCCAGGATCTGGGTAGGGTGGGTGGAGGTTGGATGGAGGGGAAGCTGTGCCTGTGCTCATTGCCTAATTCCGAAGGCTAGGCTGGAGGTGATGGTCTAGGTTTTATTTGCTTCTCTGCATTGTGGTAGGAACGCCATATGGGCACGACCCGCACAGCGGCGCTGATGCTTTCAGACAACGTCACACGTTGTTTACACAACCTTGTCGTAAAATTTGCTGTCTCGGATAAAAAAAATATGAGGAGATTTAAGTCGTTTTGATATATCTGCCTTTACTAAGGTGAGCTCCAGATTTTTAGCCTTCAGCACCCGTGTGTGCTGTCAGAGGTTTTATAGACGTGTAGGCTTTGTCGAATCAACATAAACACCATCGCAATCGTGCTGCATGAGGCTCATCATATTGAGGCAGGCTCCGGCATATCATGAATCGACCGATGAACCCTCGCCCAGCTATAGATCCCTTTAAACATTACGCCCCCTTGCGGTCTGACGATAATGGAAAGTGGCGCAGGAAAAAGAAAACAAAAACAAATAAATAACAAGTTTATTCATTGTGTAAAGACTGTTGGAAGTGAATATTATATCAGTTATGCGCTTTCCAGTTTGTTGGTGTTCTTAGCTCACGCCATTTTGCGGTATATTCAGATCAAACGCAAGAGACGTAATATTTGAAGGGAGCATTACCGCACATTTCTGCCTCACCCACTTTCATTTCAGCACATTTATGAAAATTATCTACGGCCTCACGAACACATCTGGGGGCACTGGGATCGAATATGATGCAGTCGTCAGAGATCTGCTCTGCTAATCATCCACCTGAGCCACGCCCCTGCTGTTTTGACATGAAGAGGCATCGTACAGGCTTTGCGGTTGTGCAATTACAGCAGTGTGGAGCACGTTTCAGACCGCAAGGTAAGTCTCAGACAGATCTAGATAAGTTACCCTTTCACACCGTCAAACCATGCCGCCGAATCTCTGCAGTAGATCGCGTTCTCGCTATTTAAGCGTTCACAAAGCCCGATATGTTTTTTGTCATTCAGTGAATTAACGCTAAAGCGAAAGACGAAGAAAATGAGTATTTTTTAGGAAATCGTCGTTTCGAGGCGTTTGGGCAGAGAACTCGTGCACACACCACGAGCGCTGCCATGGGTTTCTCGCTTAAAAACCTGTCATTGTCGCTTATGAATCCATGGAACGCGAGCACGTGTATTTCATATCAGAACCTCCAGAACCATGATTCCAAAAGGGTGGATCACGAAAGTCGTTGTACAAGCACATGTGTTCGTAAAAATTACAACGTAGTTCAGCTGGTGAAGGACGTCTGAAAGGGGGAAATTCGCAATTTTCACGACCTATAGGGGCGCACTGCGTCTATCAAAATGGCTGTCATCTGGATGATTGTCGTAGAAGAGCAGTACGAGGCCGGGTCTGCGACGCGTAAGTCAGTTTTGCTACATACCAGCAATATTAGAGCCTTACTTGATTTTGTTTTCTCGTCAGGAAGGTGTACGCAAGCACCATTTTTCTAAAGCCTATCATCCCGGAGCTAGGGAGCGCGATTCTCACGCCGCTGTAGCACCATCTCTGAAAGTTGCGAGTACTATTTAACGCAACTACTCTGCGCCAGAGTGAAAGCCGTGCAGCCTAGCCTGACATGGAGTTATTTTTATTCTCTACGCCAAAAATCAACGTTCGCGCCCACACCTCGCTACCACTCGGGTAGTGATTTAAATCGCAAATCATTATTGTACGAGATTTTTTTTTGAGAGCCGTTTTAGACAGGGAGATCTGGTACATCCATGTTATTAGTCTAGACACTAAAATTTTTTTGAGGGCATCATACTTTCTTTTTTACAAAGAACAGCACTATGTGGCATGCCGCCCCTCAGTCGACCCGCTCAATTCTCGTATTTATTCATTCGCGTGCTACATTTTTTTAGTTCCTTCTCGTAGCGGGCGACCATTACGGTAAATAAGATAAAGCGCAATAGGTGGAAAAGCAGTCAGAAGCAGTATGCAACAGACTACTGTTCACCGCTATCAATACCGCTATCGAAAACTAGCGAACTATACTCGTTTTCACCTCAAGGAATCGCTGTAAAAAAAGTTCGGCTGGTCGGCCGAGCATCACTAATTTCCCCCTTTATGTGGATAATTAAGATATATGTAGGTGCATTTGTCATGTTATATATATGTTATCTTATCAAGACGTGCATGTTTCAAACGCCAAAGCGTCGCTTCTTCCTCCTGACAACCAAATCGTATAAGAACTACTACTATTAACTTTTTTTTTCTTGAGGTGAAAACGAGTATAGTTACTACAGAGAGCTCGCATGTAACGTGTCATGTGAATATTGCAGTACGAGACCAGGACGTCCCCCTGCGAAGCGTTTTTCCCTGCCTTCTTTCAAACCGCGAAGTGAATGAATGAATTAATAGATGCCTTTTAATAAATGTGGTTTTTGTATGAAAAGGCTAATTTTGTTGTCTTACTATCTTTCATTAATTGTTATGTATTGACATGACGATGAATGCTGGGATCTCAGCGCCGTTAGGAACGGTCAATCAATTGAGTTAAATTGATGAGAACGAGCAAGCTTAACATTTGCGAAGAGAAACCAGCACCACCGTCAGCCACTAGCAAGCGAAGCATCGTCGCGCCTCCGACAGGTGGAACCGCGGAGTGATATTTCGAATGCGCGTGGCTCGTTGCCAATACAGCCCGGACCACTATTCAACTCAGCAAGCGCGCACTCGAGAGCTGACGATCAGACACACCACTCCTGTAAAATACAACACAAAAAAAAAGCGAAAAAAGCAACAAACGTAGTGCGTTGTCTTTAGGACGATTATTGCAGTATCATGTCTCCTCTCCGCGAAAAATTAACATTGTTCGGCTAATGTTATATGTTTTTATCATCTACAAAAGCCTACACATTTTGTTATAACAGTGTCTGCAATGTCAACAAAATGTCGCATTTTCATTGATCACATATCATGGCTGCCGGAACAACGCTCCTTCCACCGCCGGAGATGACCTCGGTGTGTTCTATCTTTGATTGCGTTTTTAATAGAGAAAAGGGCGTGTATCGATGATTTATGGATATGTAGGATGCTTAGAACCAGCGGAGTGAGTTACCGCCATATTTAGGCGATCTCAGAAACCTCCCCAGGGCAACTTTAAAGGGAAACTACAACAAAATTTCGGCGCTTATTTCTTGTTCTATGCGTGTTCAAGGGAGCAGTATCACATCGAACACCCCAATGTTTAGTTGAAAAAGACACAAAAGTAATTTTGAAACGAATTAAACGATTAGCAAATCGCATCTGGTAGGTGTCGCAGAGGACTCGTTTGTAATGTCCGTCTAGGAACGTCAACAGGTAGCGACGATAATTGTCTCGTTTTGAACTTTAGCCTCACTGGAGTGCCTCGATGTCCCTCTGTTTAGGGTGATGCCATCGTTTGTGGTACCCGATGCCGACAGCACGCGCTCACACTAAAAATACAAAGAAATCGCAGGAAACAAAATGTCGCTGTAGCACAATCAACGCCACGAGCGCGTGCAGGGACACGCTCTTTCACGCGCTTTCGAACAAAAAATAAAAATAAACGTTAGAAACAAAATGGCCAGATGTCATCACCCCAAGCAAAGCGCACATGAAGGCACCCTAAGCCTCACTGGTGCCCCATGAGTGCAAGCCTGTGCAGCGTGCGCGTGAACGTAGCTTTGGCAAGCTTGTAATAGCACGCACTTGCTTGCCCACACAAGCAGAGACATGGCAGCCGCCAGATGCCCTGCTTGCAATCGTCTTGTCGACGTCAGCCTCTCGCCGCAGCTTTGCTTGCCCCGAGACAGACTACGTAACGATTGTGCCCGATGTCACGGGCTCTCCGCCTACTGCCCTCCGAGCGCTTGCCAGAAGTGGATGTTTATAACGAAAAATACAGCCGTCACGCTCAAAATACAAACGTGTAATTTTTTTCATTTACAGATTTCGTGGATCATATTTAGCCTGTTTCTGAACACGACGGGTATATTTCTAATTTCGTTGAAGTAACCCTTTAAAAGGGATTGTCCGGTAATTTTTCGTGTTTTAGAAACCAACTAAATTTCATTGTCGTTACTTTTAAAAATCACTTCCGCACTATATGCGACTTTTTAATCCTCCCCCGCACACGTAATCCAGTTTTAAACAGAGCCCAACTGCTTAGATTGCACCGCAAAATACACGGCGTTTTTATTTGCAACAGCGGAAGTTCTGACGTACCATTAAGGAGAGCCGCGACAGCTCTTGACTGCTGGAGTCAGTAAAACAACCTCGTTCTGAGAAAGAAAAGGTTTACGGTATTGAGGGAAGCTTAGTTCTTTGACGATGGTCTTTGTGGAACATCACCCATGTTGATCAAAACCAGGAATAAGTGCAAAGTTCGCGACTCTGACGTTACTATGCCTGTTGTGACGTCACGACACGACCAGCCACACATACTTGCGAAATTCGGCGTGCAGTTGCGTATCGATGTTCATAATTCATTAAAAAAATATTGGGGCGCCTTTTATCTAGATAAATATCACGTCTAACTATATTTCAGTCACTCTACGTGCCCAGCGCAAAAACATATATAGTAACTTACGGATTTCACCGGACAAACCCTCTATTGGGGAATTCCCTCGATGGGTTGGAGCGATTTTGGAGCGCTGCTTTGTTGACACCTCATTGGGCGCGCAAGCGCGCTCGCATCTGTCACACGAAAGACACGAGCACGAAGCACTTTTAAATCACTCCAAAGCTACCAAAGGTATTCCACATAAGAGCTAATAGAGCCTATAGTTGCTTCAGTCGTCTGCTCTGTGCCTCCGACAAGCGACGTCTGGTGAGCAGCGTTTACAGTGGCCATTCTCAAGGGGATCCTTCCGACCACGTCCGCGCAGCCGAAAGGGCCAGCTGTCGGTCGTTCCGGCACAATAGCCGAGTCGGCACTCCGGGACAGGCAGCGTTCTGGTCCGCAGGCGTCAGCCGCCGGGGGCCGTCTGGCCAAACGCTTTCTTGGCCCACGGAATCGATCCTGCATTTCATGTTTGTGTGATGAGCTTCGCGCCGATGCAACAACCCCAGCCCTTCGTGCAGCGGCGGCAGCAGCGATTCGTCTTCACCCGCGAAAGACAGGCCGCCCTGGTCGGAAGGGGAACGTTGTGGCGGCCGTGTGGTATGAATGAAATGCGGCGCTGCTGACGGGGAGGACACAAGAGCCCCAGAGAGAATGCAAATGAGTGAAGGGCGGATGAGGGGGAAGGCAGTCGAGAGACGAAGGAAGAAGGGCCTTTGCACAGTCAGCAATGTGAGAAGGCGCTGCGCACAAACAGTCACGAGCTTTAGAATAATGCTTTTGCGGACGTATTACATGCGAAAACGTGCTTCGATCTATGCGTCCAAGTGAAGGGATAAGCTCTCAGAATCAATGTCACCATGACAAAAAACGTTTTTCTAAACTCGCGAATATTTCTAGACACAGTGTCACACTATCACGCCGAGTGCGTAAACCGATAATAAAAGTCACACTCTTAAATAGAGTTAACGTCCATTTCATCCATGCGTAGCTTATAACTAGGATAACGATTTTTCGGTAAATTTTGTTTTCCGTTTACCAGTTCGCTAAGCCCCAAACTGGAGCTGTTCTTGAACAAGAAATACCAAGCTTCACGGGAAGACACCTTTAACGTTAAACGTTCTTTGGTTAGGCCTTCGGCATTTCTCACAGCCCATATAAAAGCGCGACCGCGAGGCTCGATACTGATTGGTTAATGGTGGGAGAGGAGGAGTGAGGTGCTCGACGCTGATTGGTCAACGGGGAGTTCATATGACCGTAGGGGTAAGCGAGGAGGAGTGACATAGGCGAGGAGGAGCTCGACGCACCTGTGTGCACTGAGGAAGAGGAACTCAGGAGTATAGAAGGCTTGGAAGATAGCCAGGTTTATCAGCCCGATTAGCGGTAGTATCCCTTCATTCTAGGAAGAACTATCAGAGTGTACACGATGGTACGCGTTAAACAATCAGATGAAGAGCGCCGAGTACGTAGGCGTCTGGCGTCTGGAAACTGGGAGTATCGCTAAACTTCTGTGATTCAGGACCGTTTTACGTGTGCATCACAATTGCCTAGCAATTTGCCATACATTTTTCCCTACAACTCTATACCAGACTGGCCTGGAACGCAGCCCCCATTGAGCTTTCCGCGAGGCTTCTATATGCCCCAGAACCACCGATCTCGTTGCTTTTCCATATTGGTGCGGGTACGCTTTTCAACTCGGTTCCCGTTTCCTGGAGGTTAGGAAGTGTCCGATTTTCTTCAACACAAGCACCGACAAACTCTGATTTTTCTCCTGACAATAACAATGAATACAAAAAAAACTCGAATCTGCGAAACCTCTTCCCCTTCTCCAAAAAAAAAAAAAACACTTTGAATTAGAAGAAATATAAACCCCCGAAACATGGAACGTTACTTAAAAGTTATAGAACGCTTTCGAACCCTACTGACGCGGTACGACACAAATACACCACTGAACTGACCGATGGTTCACTAGAGCATGCCGGAAGCTTAATGCCTCGAGTGCAGGAGTCAGTAGTAATGTCACGCGCTTCTACTTATTCGGTCATGGTGGGCATTGCTCATGATCGAACAAAAGGGGACACAATCAACACCACTCGCAGTTTACGAACGATGCAGACACTGGGGCAGTGAACCTTTTTCCAGAGACGAGCGCCGTCTAGCGGTTCTTCTGAAAAAAGAACAAAAAATCTATAAAGCACATAAAAATCTGTTTTGTTATGCATCATCATCCTTCTAAGGCATATTTTTTAACTTTAATTATCGTAATTTGTTTTGGCAACTAACTGCCACGTTGTGTTTTTCCTTCGACCTTTTCACAAGCCACGCACTTGCCAAAAACTACGCAATTTTTATTATAATTAGCTTTATATTATTTTTTTTCCAATCACGAGTGCCGTCTAGCGGTTCTTCTGAGAACTACAAAGTGGTGGCATCGTTAAAATGGTAAAGACAAATAAATAACAATAATAATGAACAATCGTGCTGATGCGTTGTTATCGAATTCAAATTCAAACTCTTTATTTGTCCACAATATGGGAAAAGGGAGCCTAGAGAAAAAAGAAAAGCAACTTATTTGTGACTTGACGAGCAGCAGAACAGAGGAACAGATTATTAAAAAGAGTTAGAACCACGAACGTATGCCACATTTCTGGAGCAACACAATAAATGCTATATGTTACAATGTAGAAAAAATAAATTAAACGTATTCAATCTATTCACAAATCAACTATTTAGGGCACTTATAGGAGGAACCATTAAATAAATATCGAAGAAAATTTTTCGGAGACTCACTCAGTATTTTCATATTAAGTTTATATAAACAATTTAGAAGCCGAGAAAGAGTACATCTTTGATTGCCATAGTTTGTTCTGGAGTGTGGCACTAACCATGTCTCAGCACCGCGAGCTCCATAAACTGATTCTCTATGTTCCAGGTGGAAAATGTTTTGGTAGAACTTTTTATTGTAACTAAATATATATATTATAGCGAAAGAGCAAGTTTAGTAGTCCCAGTTATTTGGGCATTGTACAATATCTGAACTTATTAAACAATGGTTGTAAATGAGTAGTCGTACGCTACATGACGTTTAATACGAGTTTACCTTTTTTCTGAAGAGTATGTCTTTGAGACTTGCAGAGGTCGTATTTCCCGTGACCAAAAAGCAATAGTTGTAGTGCGCGTAGAAAGAAATTTGTATAAGAGGAGCGTAACAAACTCGAAATTTATATATAATACCTACAACCCTACATAACTTATTAAATTTGTATGCTGCACAGTTTCGTCGCAGACCATCTACTAATTAAATATTTTACTTAGTACATTGATGCTATCTATTATGTGTACATTATTTCCACCGAGGGAAAGTGTTAGAGATATACATACAGTTTGTATTTCGTGGTCTACATAAAACAGCTTTTGTTTGTTTGGCATTGATTTGCAAAGAATAAGATATTGTCCAAGCATTGAGCTTATTTAAGAATTTACTTGCCTTACGCATAACTTGTGCAGCGTCATTGCCTGAAAAAATAAACTGGTGTCATCTCCATTAAATATATAATTTACGTTATAATCTATATTTACAATGTCGTTTACATACAATTTAAATAAAAGGGGCAACTTCACAGCTGATGTACCTTGCGGAACATCAGCTGTGAGTTGACGGAGATCTGATCGTTTATTAGTCACTTCTACGGACTTATAACGGTTATTAAAATAGCTTTTTATCATATTGCTAGACTTCAGAACGCCCAAAATGTATAATAGCTTTTGAATTAGTGTAGCGTGATTAGGGCGGTCGAAAACTTTAAATCTATACAGATGCCAAGTGTTGTCAATTTTTTTAATATTTTTTAAAATTAACTTTTTTTTGTTTGAGGGACATAGGTTCCGTCGAACGACCTTTCCGAATCTATACTGACAAGACATAAAAATCTTAGAAATTTCCACAAAAACGGCCACCTACAAAGCTTGCGATTTGAAACTGTATAATCTTTTATGTATAACTCTCCCTAGATATTTAGTAAAATATTGGTGAAACGGAAATGGGTCGATCATTTCCAAAGTTGTTGTATACTTTGTACAAGTTCAACAATATATCGATAAACTTTATGTGCTAAGGTCACTCCATTTATGTCAGTACCATCTATTTTAGTTCAGTTATTACTTCCTTCGTAAGTCATCTTTTTCTTTTGCTGTCATTGGCGTGATTTTGTTTTTGGAAACTAACTGCCACGTCGTGGTTTTCCTCTAAAGTGTTTTCACAAGTCACGCATTTGCCAATAAATGCGATTTTTATAATTAGTTTCTTAGTAAGCGTTATTGGTTTTATAAACGTCTTGTGTTAAGTAAAGTTATGATTTAGTACTCAGTTATTTTCTTTCGTATTTTTGTCAACAACTTATTCGTGGACGTTTTTACGCCGCACTTCACAAGAAAAGCAAAGTTTCGGGAGAAAATTATCATTAGGAAAACAACAACAATGGCCGACGAAGGGTATTTTTAGAGTCTACCGTACCCGAAATGTTTCCTTGAGCTCTCTTTTCCAGAAAGTATCTCAAACGACTGAGAGACATTACTGTTTCATTATCCACACGCGTTGCATATTCGAGCATTGTTCCTCGGCTGCCAGGTCGAACCTCGAGACTCACCAGACGAACAGCCGCGAACTCCTTCTTTCGTTGTTGATTGACCTGTATCATGGGCGACAGGATGCGAAAAATAAACGATTACCGTTGTTTCCTACCCTTCGATTGGAGCAACCAACTGCGGAGCAAGAGAGCGCCATCACTGCATCGTATTCCGATATCACACCATATCGCGTTCCTCGAAAGCTGTTTAAAGAGAAGCTATCACTCTGCTGATGCTTCGCCGTGTCGCCAATGATGCTGAAGGATACGGACAGAAACAAGTCAGCCGCGCAGCCCCGGAAAACAGCAGGGAAACACGGCGAACGCGATCACAGCACGACTTAAGATATCGTTGGCTATATTAGCAGCTACTTGTACCACGGCGTGGAAATAGCGGCAGCGCACTGGGAGCGAGGGCAGCCGCATGCGCGGAGGACTACTGGAAGAAGGTTCATTCGTGGAACTAGGCCTATCCTAAACCACTTTAATCCGTATCTGCCGCTGACATCACGCTTTACCCTAGCAATAGTAGGCCGCCATTAGTGACGTCAAAATTTAATCTCCCGTTATTGACATCATTTTTTTTCGTATTTCACCGCGCGAAATGCCGAGCAGTTTCTAAAATTGGCATTAACAAATACACGAAGAGTATAGTATCACACTTGGGTTAGTTCGGTGATGCATCTCGTCCTTAGCTCTTGATGATCGGCATGACAACAATGGCTGTGTTCCAAACCTTACCTGGCGGAAAAATGGATCAGGGCTCTATTACCGCGCGGATCATAGCACAAGTAGTAACACACGTCCAAGAACTAGCCTGGTCGCTGGTTGGTTCTACGACGATCATCCAGATGATAGCCATTTTGATAGGCACCAGTGCCCCCTATAGGTCGTGAAGGTGCGAATACAGTTAGTTTGTGATGCAGTCCCGGTCTTCAAGCAGACAAAAATCGGCCTTGATGACGTAGCAGTGAACGTCTTTTTCGCTTTGTCTTGTCTCAAAACGTTCAAGTTTTCCATCCTATTGAGGGTCCAACAAAATGCCTGCGTCGGCAGTCAAACAAAGTGACTGTCGATGCATCCATTTTGTTTCGGGAAATGCGTCATAGAACGCGAAGAACCAATTTAGGCTTTGAGAAATAAAATATGTGCACGTAAGGTTTTGAGCCTAGCGGCTGCAAGACAACCTCTTCTGTTGTCACCTCTCCTTCAACCTTCTTGCATATGCTCTCTCCTTAAGGCTATGAATTACGGACGTTCGAGTGGTGCACGTGACTTTTTCTGATGTGTTATTCTAGTGAGACCATTCTGTGGTTCCTCCTGCGTGCGAACGACGAAGTAGCTGAGTCGCCGAGTGAGCAAAGATGTGATTAATGGCGTCTGCTTCTCGTTCTATCGTCCTGTACTTGTCGTCGGCTGCATGGGGAAGTTGTAGAGCGGAAATTTGGAAATGAATCGCTCTCCTTCATATATTTTCCGTGTAGTAGGAATAAATCTCCAAGAAGCTCCGCATTGTGAATTGCGTGCAGAAAATCTCGACAGCGGTGTCTCCGAGCCCACTTTTTTCCTCTTTCTGGATATGGAAAGAAGACATACAAAACAAAACAAGGCGCTATTCATTTGATTATAAATGGGACAAACGTACAGGGTTCTGGTGCTATAGATGTATGACTTCTGCGTAATGTGTAATATCTAGACTTTTGATTTTCTGTGCAGAATCATAAGACACTCACACATCTCATTGAATCAAGCCACTAACGTGACCGACAGTAGATTCTGGCGTCATTTGTCTCTGAAGCGTTGCGTTATAATGTAGCTATTTTGTTTATAACACGATGGAATCATTTCGAAAGCTGTCAGCAGGGCTATCTGTTTAAGTTCTTTGGACAAGGATTAATTGGTAACTCTCCATCTAGCTATGAAATGCTCCTTTCGTTGTCCCGTTTTCCCGCGTAGAATCAGTTATGTATCCACATGGTCCTGGCAGATTCCGATCAGTTTTCGCACTTCAGCCACTTCCTCTCGGTAGGACACACTGTAGAAGGTCCAACTTTTTCTCAGTTCAATGTCATGGGTGCGACGCTCACGAAGTCTCGGAAAGGTGGAAATATAATTTATTCGTGAAGGCCTTAATCAGCAAAAGGTCGGTACCCGCCAATGAGTCGGAACTCCGTCAAGTGGTTGCTTTGACTAATTATTGTAAACTTTGACTCTGTGCAGCACCAATCCTAATGAGTGAATTCCAGCAGACGATCGAGCAGAAGCGTAATTTGCAAATAAGCTATTTGGTGTCGCGTAAAGCTTACTTCTTGCTCAGGCGGTGCTCCTTGCTGTCGTCTACGCCTCGCCGGTTCGGCTGACTCAAAATTTATCTGCTTTGCTATTTTTGGTGGCTCCGGTCCGTCTGCTTCTCAAATGCGTAATATACCTATCGGAGATTTTAGAACCTACTATCCAACTACCCGTTTGCAGAGATATTACCGCTCCGACTTTATTTTTAAAACTATGCGCATTAATACAGTCCTGTTAAGCTCCCCCTCCCCCCGGGCCATCCAAATCCCGGACAAAAGCTCACCGGACAAAAGCTCACCGAGCAGACGTTCAAAGGACAAAAGCTCACCGGACAAAATCTCACCAGTAATGAGTGCGGACTACTTAGGTGCATGCGTGAGACACTAAAATGCAACGAAAAATTAAACCTTACAGGCTCATGGTTTGTTGATTAGAGCAGAAACAAGTTTATTTATGAATTGGTTAGAGGCGAATGCAGTCCCTTACTAGCTCCAGCAGTCTTGGTAGATCTGGGCGTACCTGGAACCCCTCAAAATATTTTTCAGACGATTCTGCTGGCGCAGAGTGGTTTTTCACACCCGCTTGACTGGGGGTTCACCTCTCCGGAATTGTGTCAATGACGTGGTGATGAGCGCCTGATTTTCCTGTAGGCATTCAATCAGCCTCTAGACGCTTGGATAGGCGCGGCCGACAAACTCTGGAACCCGGTATTCCATCCTTCGAAGGTGTTGTTCGTCCGGTCTTTATCTTGAAGATTGGTCTCGTATATATTCCACCGTTCCGCGGGAAACTCCGGTCGTCGTCGGCGGACAGTCAAGCAAAGGGAAGAATTTTCTCTGGGTGCCGCCGCAGAAGGAGCAGAAGCATAACGGAAGCGGCCGTTGACATACGTGCAATAAAAATAGTCCAGAAGGTAGCCGATGTCACCGGTAGACTTTTCCCTGGTGTAGGTTAGTCCTTCGGGCACAAGCTGTGGTAGAAGGAATGCCAGCCTATCCAAAATCCTGCACAGCTTTCTAAATTGGTCATCTGTTTTGTACTTGTCCAAAAGACCCAACTCCCGTTCCTTCGAAATATTTAAAAAAATTGCAACTGAATAGTGTGTATATTACAGTTTTGCTTCAGTATCCCTTTCACATCATCCTGAAATAATCCTTGATTTCAAATACATTTACGACGCTCAATGACGGAAAGAATTTAATATTCCTAGCCATTCACTTTAAATATTACTCTGAACCACAAGCAAGCTCATGCATTAGTAACGAAGAGACATTGTGCCTAACCTTTATGTGCGCGTTTAGCGTGACATAAGCACAATGAAAAACCAAGGTCACCGAAAGGTGACTTCGCTTCTTCGGTCACTCTTCGGGTTCAACAACCTCAGTTCACGAAGTTTGTTCGGCGTGGCACAAGAGTGCTCCGTCATACATTGAGTCAAGCAAGCTTTATCTCATCAGCTCAACTCAGTTTCAGTAACCTAAATTTTGTTCTCTGCCTGTTATGGCTCATCTATCGACATCTTTCCATGGGATGAGATGCTAGTTCTCCTAAAACTGGTGCAATGTCCCCCGCGTCCGCACTTTATCCCAGCCAATGTTTCGCGCGGGTAGCAAAAAAAAAAAAAGAAGTGAGTTTTTGTTTGGGCTTGTGAAAGAACGGGTGAGCTTTTGTCCGGTGAGTTTTTGTATGGTGAGTTTCTGTCCGGTAAGGTTTTGTCCGGTGAGCTTTTGTCCGTTACCGGGCCATGCACGTAATGCGCGTTCTGGTGTTAGTCTCCTGTGGCACCCCTGTCCATTTAGACCCTCAGGAACTGGGAATCGATGTCCCACTGCTCATACAAAAGACGCTGTGTTTGCTGCGGACATGATTTCATTACGGATTCACGTCGAGCAGGTTAGAAGCAACCTTTTTACCCATGGAGTGTGAGAAAACAGAGGGACAGGACAACACGAATCTTCAAACACAGCTGACATCTTTTTCCGAGACCAGGTTTGCCAGAGAGTTTGGCCAACAAACCGCTAAAGGGCTGGGTGAAATGGCCCAGATATAGCCAGAGTTCGAAAAAAGTTGCCAAAATACCCAAATAGAAAAATACTCTTTTAAAACACGTGTATTGATACTTTTAGAGGCATTTCAACACATTTGTTTTATTTTCTAGTGCATCCCCCAGGCGCTTCACAATTTGCAAACATGACTTCACTTCAGAACATCTCAGAAAAGCCTCCGACGGATGACGAAAATACAGTAAGAAGTACAGGCGAGCTGGTGAGTGTTGATCATGTTGAAAATGACTCGAGACTGTGGTAAAAAATGGGTAACTTGGTAGAAGAAAAGGACAAAAAAAAAAGGAATATCTCCAATTCAGAAACTGTGTTTGTTTCCTCAAATCCTCAAATAGCCACGTACCTAACTACGACCACTGACGTGACGGCACCATCCTTTGTTAAAATTTCACCCAACCTTTGTTATACTGCTTGAATCATTCAAAGTATTCACTTGAACCCTAAGGACCCACTTCCGAACTGGGAACCTCTGTTCTCGAACAATACAACCTCAACGATATTGATTTCGCCCCATCTAAACAAAGATCGAATTTCCCTGTACTTCTCCTAACAAAGACCGAACTCCCCATTGCCCCCCAAAAGACACTTATTAATCCTGAAAGGAACTTCTAAAAAGCACAAAAATAAACTATGTACAAGAAAATACAAGATGTTTTGTGGTGTTGTCGTTGCTGAATGAATGATAATTCGTACAACATTGACCAGACCTCGGTAGGCGATTTTTGACATACGAACTGTTCTGCATTCATTGCCTTCAGAGCGATGATTTTATGAATTTCTTTTGAACTGATATGGATTTACGGTATCTTTTCTGCCACTGTCCAAGCCAGAATTAGAGATGTCCCGAAAATAGCCACATAGCCAACCTCCAAATTTTGACGCTTCTTAGGCTTTCGAAGGTGGTTCTTAGGGTTCAAGTGATTCAAGCGATTCAATGATTCAAGAGGTATATAAACCGGATTTTCAGCTCTTCCGCCTAACCTAACGCCTTTTCATCACAGCAGGCTGGTTGTAACGAAAATCATTGAGACCCTTTGGTGTATCGCGGTCTGAGTGAAGTGCTCAAAAATCCTGTGACAAGTCGTTCTAGCTATATGGGTCAAACGCTAATGGCAGGTTAATTGAACACAAACGAGCTGTGAAAAAGAAATGAGAGAGTTCGAAATTAGCTAATCATCGCTCTTTTAATCGGAAGTGTGTTGGTGTTTGGCACAAAATACTAAAGTGCTCCACAGAAAGAATGATTGTCACAAACGTTTAGTGAAAGTAGTTGATGATTAATGGGCAAGCGAATTGTTTTAGCAACATGGCCGTTGTGGTAGGCAATAGCACGAAGGTGTTTCTTAATCTATAACCGTTTTTGTATGCTGTTAGTAGTTGGTTGACCTTCAACCCTTTGTTGCTGAGGGGTCGTTCGGTCGTTCACCTTGACCATGTTCTCAGTTCTTGTCCGTGTCAAGGTGTAATCTACCGTCTCTTTGTGGCGGAGTCTGGTTTGGGGGTTAATGTGTACTCTCTTCGAATACGTGTATCTCGGTTGGGTACGAGTGACGTCATCGTTGTCTTCCTTGTCTTCTTTTGGTGTGTTTGGTTGTTTTTTGTGTTTCGTGAAATAAACTTCAGTTGAGTTTGGAGGTTCCTGTTGTTCGCTCTCTGTTTCCCCACTCTGCAGGGTTAAAAATGTCAGTCCTTAACCAGCTCGCCTGCACCCTTGCATTAAATTATGTTCGAAACATATTTTCTTTGCACATATGTGTCCTTGGAACAAGTCTCCAGACAGTATTTGCATGGCCAAGGAAGCCTCGGACAGTGTCTACAGACTGTCTTTTGTAGGATGCATTTGCGGTGTAACCGCGGCTAACGCGTTACAAGTGCGTAAAAAGATTTCTTTTTACGCACTTTAACCGTAACGAATTACTTTTTAGGAAAGAAACTCGGGACTGCAGTTGAAGGACTTTATCTTTAAGTAACGTATTAAGTAACGACGACGCAGTTGCTTTTCAAGAAGTTTGTCTGGATAAAAATACATTGAGAGAATTCAATTAATCCAATCCTCACGTTGTTTTTTTGAAGCACCGTGGTTGCGTTTTTAATTTGCATTCGCTGTGTGCTTTTCTCATGGGTCACGACCGGACTGTACCGACATGCGATACGAAAGACGTATTCTTCTTGATGCACGCCCTCGAGCGCCATGACCGGGAACGTTTGTGGGGTATTAAAGTGTGTGTAACAAAGCTTAGGAAACTTACAGATAAGAAGGGTGGTCACAACTTCAATAACCTTTTTGCTGCTGTCCTTTATCGTTTTTCGAGCCATGATTTTAGTGCCTTGGGGCGTCGGACGACATGCTGAATTTTTAATCGAATAGAAAAAGATTGACGATATTTTTAATAAACGCAATTTTTATTATTTTTCAAGAAGCAAAGATGTCAGGGCGACAATCACTGCCCGACAACAACTGTAGCATCTCCGACGTCTCCGTGAAGCTCGCCACGATGTTTGAAGTAAAGTACAGATGTCACAGTCAACATCATCTTCATACCAAATGCAGAGATATCATGGCGGCAGCCAGCAACGAACCAAAAAGGCCCATTAGAATGAGCATATAAAATGTTCGCATTATATCTGTCTAGACGCATGTGTGGTAGATGTTTATCAACCAGAAAGAATTTACTGCAATTGCCGGGTAATTTTTTCCAATGAACAATACCATTTCTTCAAGCACGCCGGTGGTGTCCAAACTTAGCTACGCCGTTAACATGTCTAATATCGCGGGGCAAACAATATTCGGGGCTTTAGAAGGAGACAACCAGAGTTTGCGAAAGTAATCAATTTTAAACAGAGACCATTAAACTGAAATTAGCGTTGCTGCTTACTTGAACGTAAATGTAATTAGGAAATTATAGCGTTAATTTGAAGCCCCAGCAAGTGATAATGATACTTTGTAACATTGTACAGTGTACACTAACGATTATATGTCATATTGCATGTATATTTCACGGGAAATTTCATGACCATAGTTGGAGCAACCAAGCGATAGGTCAAAAGGGTACAGAGCTGTCTGTAGGCATACTCGAGATGCAGGAATGATGCCTGGACGGCTTAGCAGCTGAATGTATACGTAATTGACAGACGAAACCGATACACATATAACCAAAGCTTGTACATTAATCATGATTCAAAGTAGCCACCTCGGGGGCACAGAGGCAAAGTGCCGGCCTACGGATGTCCATGTGGACGGGTTCGAATCCCGGACGATGAGCCCGCAATCTGGACGGAGACATATTGCCGAAAAAGCGCCGTGTAACCCAGCTTTCAGTTACACGTCATAAAATCCCCAGGTGGTCGAAATCAATCGTCAGTCCTCCGCTAGGGAGTGTCAGATGCCCTTGGTTGGTTTGGCACGTAAAACTCTCAAATTTGACTCTAACTTCCAGCGATCCCAAATTAGCCTTCCCGTATTTTTACAAAGTACACCTCTAAAGGCAATAGTTTCCTTTTTGAGCCCCCGCTTTTAGCAATGAGCCATTCAAGTGTGTTTGCAACATTGAACAGTAACAACTTACAGCCGTAGGCAAATAACGCGGGTTTGAAACAAAGATGCAAAGCGCGAGAGCAGGAGACACAATCTAGAATCTAGAAGAGAACTTTCTCGAAAGAAATCACGGACGCCGAACAAACGACACACCGTTCAAACTCGCGAGTCTGGGCCCGAGGGCAAATAGCGAAGCACCGACCGCGCCATCGCGGAGAACAGAAACAATTCCGAACGCCGAGCACTCTGCGAGGAAACATCAAAAGGAACGAGGGACATCCATGCCGGTCTCGCTGAGTAATTCAACCTTTCACGATGACAGTCGCGGTTCATCCACTAGCGGAGCATCGAGGAGGAAAACGCCGAGCTGATATAATAAAATTCCAATTTGCTCCGGGATCTCGACCGCCTTGAACACTCGATCAACGAGAGGGCGCCATATTTGTTTGCGCGCGCTCCCCCCGCGCCCTCTGGCGGCCTCGCCCGCGGCTCTGATGGCGAGGGCCCGCACGCGATACAAAGCAGGAAGAAACACAATGAAGGAACATAAAAAAAGAAAGAAACTCGTGTTACAAAATCAAAAAACAAGAAAAGGCAGAGATGGTGCGAGGCTGGCGTCGGCGAGGAGAGTTCAGCGGAGCACAATGCGTATGTATGAGCTCGCGGAGCATGAATTTGTGTCGCGTGCCTGGCCTCGGCTATATTCCGTTCACCCCGAAGCTGACACTTCGGTGGGAGCTACGCGCTTTGCCGGACCAATCCGCCGCCTCCTTTTCATCGCCTGACTCGCGCTTTCTGCTCGTGGGTATGGGGCGGGAGTGTGATCACGTGGCGAAAGATAGACGTACGATTGGTCGAACGAACCCGCGGCTTCCCCCGCCCTATCAGCCTTTCGGCGACCGGAGTGTAGGGAGTGCGGCGCAGCAGCTAGTTGAATAACCAAGCTCGGGCGTCTCTGTCTTACCAGGAGACGGAGTTTCCATTGTGGAAGGGCCGGAATGGAAGAGAAAAAAAATGAGAGGAGTCGAATATGTACGAAGATGAAGACGATGTGTTCTGGGCCCTTTGTGCTCGTGTAAGAAAAAAAAGAATGGTTCATTCCTTTCTTTTTTCGCAATCTCTGGGAAACGCTCGTTTTGGATTTTATCTTTTTTTAGGTTTGGGGGTTTTATGCGTGGCGCGCATTTCGCATTCGCTCGCTGAAGGTAAAACGAGTTTCTATGCCTGTATGCTCGAGTAGAATCGGGGAGGTGGGCTTTGCTGCTGTACTCAGGGGGCGTTCTGGTTGAAGCAACTTGAGCTTTCGTGTACCTATATTCAGGCACGAAACGGGAGCAGCTACTTGTGCCACAGATATAATATATATGTGAGCCTGTTACGTTCCAGAGACGTTTTTTTTTTATTCATCGACTCGGTGGCTCTGCTGACATTTCAGTATCCTTCCTGTTAGCGGCGTTTTCCAATGTGGTTAGGTGCAAGCAACGGAAGTCGACAGGCCGACTGCCAATCGAACGCTGAGGCTGCGCACGTCCCCTCACTAATTAAACATGCTAGTGCCAACCGAACCTCTTTCCTCGAGTGCCTCCGTGTTACTCTCCGGCAGGGTAAAACATCACGTGTTCAGATATGCAGAAGCGCTCTGCTCCGTGAAACGAGCACGCACCGGATTTCCGCAGAGAAAGAGCGCGAGAAAGAACCGCAGAAAGAAAGTGAAAAGAAAGGCTCAAGCTTTGGCGTGAATGTTTGGTTTCCTTTTGCCGCGAGCTGGTAGCCCAGATGGACTCCCGAGCCGAGTTCTATGGGGAGTTTTAGGAAAACTAGAGTGGCCTTTCTTACTGAATATCTTTCTTGAGGCTTATGAGTATGAACGTTTACCACCATCATTTTAGAGCAGCCATATAGTATTAACTCGCAAGAGTGAGGACGCCCATAAATTTATGCACGTAGGAGGATGCCGGCCTCTCTGCAATGTGAAGTATAAATTATTCGCTAAATTCGGACAAAACGGCTTCAGTTCGTATCATCGCGTGTTGCACGGGACCGCCAGACATGTGGAATTAAATTGGCGATAGGTAAAACCAATATGCACACCACACGAACGGTCATAGATATCTGTACCCGTCATAATGACCAAATCGCCAAGGTACAAGTAGCCCTGGCGAAAGCCTTTGATTGCGTATCCCATAACGCTCGGTTTGCTCTTCTTCGCCATGTAAACCCAGGACCAACGCTGTTGGTCCTGGGTTTACGAACCACTGTTAGTGGTTCACACTCGACTGCTACGAGATTTTATTATTCTGTTAAACACGATGTCCCTTATCCCCTTTTGTTTTCTATTTAATTGAAACCCCTTTGCTTTTCTTTGTGGTCTCTGATCTGTCTGAAAAATTTCTAAACACACCAACAAACATCGTTGAAAGAGTATCAAAACTATTATGTCAAAATATCATTTTTGGCGAAGTTATGGAATTGAAGGTTCACATCCCAATTGTGTTTTTTTCTTAACTCAAAGTCGTCTACTGGCAACAATGAACAATGATCGTAGGATTCGTTCCCACCTGATTACAAGCAATTTTATGGTGTCGAATGAATGCTTTGGAACCTCGCTCCAGCACCTACGCAGCAGCACGAAACAAATGATCGGGATAGTCCATTTTTTGACTGCCTGCTCGACTGGCAAGCCAGCCACTGTTATCTCGGCACTGGAAAGCGTGGGTAAATTTAAATGTTGGTTTTAGTATCATTGTAGAGCGCAGCTCTTAGGCGCCCGTTTCCTGCTTGAGTGGCGTCGCCGTCGCCGTTGCCGGAGGCGCAACCGCGCGTTGCATTATGGGACGTTTCTTATAATGACATCACACGTGACGTCACGTGTGACGTCACGAGGGTCGCGAGGAAAGAGGACGAGGAGGAAAGAATTTTTTCTACTAAATTTAGCGGGAAAATATTACGCTTAATTTAGTGAAAAAACTGTCACCGTTGAATTTAGTGGAAAAATTCCCCGCTAAAATTAACGAAAAATTTTCCCCTAAATATAGTGAAAAATTTTAACTAATGTTTGCGGGGAATTTATCCGCTAAATTCAGAGGGAAAATTTTTGCGCCAAATTTTGCGGAAAACTTTTTCGCTAAACATAGCGGGAAAATTTTTCCGCTTAAAATAGCGGAGAAAATTTCCCGCTAAATCTAGCGGGGAATGTTTGTTCGTTAAATTTGGCAGGGAATTTTTTTCGCTAAATTTAGCGGGGTAATTTTTTTATAGGAGTTTTCGTAGACCGTTTTCGCCGTTCCGCAACGCTCTCCGCAACCCGCTACGATACCCGGAACTCTGCAGTCAAGGCCATCGGCGCGCAGGCGCAGTAGCGGCTTTTTCGTTGCAGAGGGCTTAGCGGAGGGGGAAACGCGGTCTACGAAAACTCCCTAATAACTTTAACGGGGAACTTTTCCCACTAAATGTAGCGGGGAATTGTTTTCAATAACTTTAACGGGGAACTTTTCCCGCTAAATATAGCGGGAAATTCTTGCGCTAAATTTAGAAGAAAAATTTTCAGCTAAATTTAGCGGAAAAAATTCTCCTCCTCCTTCCTGGTGACCCTCGTGACGTCACTCATGATTCTCGTGACGTCACACGTCACGATTTATTTTATCGAAAAAAATGTCCCGCTAAGTTTAGCGGGAGCGCGCAGCTCCTCAAGAGCTGCGCTCTAATTCGGCATTACAGAGGGTTGTAAACACCTTTCATTTTAGAGCGCAGCTCTTAGGCGCCCGTTTCCAGCCTGAGCGGCGCCGCCATCGCCGTTGCCGTCGGCGTAACCGCGCGGTGCATTATAGGACGTTCCCATAATAACGTCACACGTGACGTCACCCTCGTGATGTCACACGGCGCCTAAATTTAGCGGGAATAATTTAACGCTAAATTTAGCAGAAAAAATTACACCATCTTCCCGAGGGGAACCATGCGGGGTGATGCGGAGCATCGTGTTGGTTCCGAGGAAAGAGTCAGTTGCGTGCTGACGTCGAGAGATGGCGCCACCGACTGCCCTAGCGTTACCTCCTACGCGAGCCTTCGTCGCGGCTCGCGGCAGAGAAACTTGGAACGCTCGCCGCTCGCCGTTTATTTTTTTTTCACACTTGAAGGAGAGGAGATTAGAGGAGGAGAGTGTGCGCGTGCGCGCGCGGTGTGAGTAGAAGCGAACGCACGCGCAGTGCACGCAGCTGGTAGAGAGAGAGAGCGGAGAGAGTAACGCGCAGCTGTTGGAGAGAGGGAAGGAGGAGAGTTGCGCGTGCGTAGTGTGGGTGCGGACTACGACGCCGCGGGACATAGACCTGAGCAAGAGATGCTCCGCATCTAAAACTTTTCTGCTATATTTATCGTAAAAGATTCCCCGCTATAGCGGACCCGCTGGGCGTAGCGGAAAAATTCCCCACTAAGTTTATCGAAAAAATTTCCCCGCTAAACTTAGCGGAAAAAATACTAGCTTAAAAAATTTCCCGGGGAAATTTTTTTCCGCTACACTTAGTGGGTCGCTATATTTAGCGGAAAACTTTTACGATAAATTTAGCAGGAAATTTTTTCATGCTAAATTTAGCGGAAAAATATTCCCTCTACATTTTAGGCGCCAGTGACGTCACGAGGTGACTTCACGTGTGTCGTCACTGTGATTCATAAAGCGCGTTGCATTATGGGACGTTCCTAATGACGTCACACGTGATAATAAGTGTGACGTCACGAGGTCTACGTCACCGTGAAGTCACCCTCCTGACGTCACACGGCGCCTAAAGATTAGCTGGAATATTTGCCCAATAAATTTGGCAGAGAAATTTTCCGACTAAATTTGGCGGAGAAATATCCCCGCTATGTTTAGCGGAAAAATTTCCCCGCTAAATTTAGGAGAAACATTTTCCGGCCAAATTTAGCGGATAAAAATTTTAGCTTAAAAAATTTCCCGCTAAATTTAGCGGGAAATGATTTCCGATAAATTTAGTGGGCTTAAAATATTTCCCGCTAAACTTTAGCGGAAAAAGTTTCTGAATAAATTTAGTGCGCAATTTAGCGAAAATTTTCCGCTTAATGGGAGGGGAGCAGAGGAGGAGGGGGAGGGGGAGGAGAGGTATGCCGTCGCCCCTCCTCCGTAAGAGCTGCGCTCTAATTTGGCATTCCACAAAAAAACCAAACGTCTTTCATTTTTTTATTTGCCAAATTCACAACTGTTCCGAATTTCGCGATACTAAACAGCATACCGGAAAGGGTGAAGGCCGGGAAATAAGAAAACATAGTTCGTTGGGGTACCTAAAAAATGGGTGACGTTAGTTTCGTATAAAAACCTTGTGGCAGGTACCAGGACATCCTCGTGGAGGTTTCCGCGAATCTTGGGCTTGCGGTTCGATGAATAAAGCATAGAAAACTCCTCTAGACATCGCTACTCACTCGATAAACGAGCCGTGACGGAACAGGATCAGGATGCCGTCACCTTGGGGCTCTCCTTCCTCCGTCCTCCTCGCCATCTACACACGGCTTCCTCTCCCGACGTTCCGGATGTTGTCATCGCGTCGGTTGCGTCGCGTCGCTCAACGCATCTTCCGGGTTCATAACAGCAGCAACAGTGGCGGCACAAAAGGGCCCAAACAAGGACAAAGGAGTGGACGTATAGAAGAAAAATTGGCAGCGACATTTGCCTTCAAAGTCCTATAAATTATGCATGAATACTGCGAAGAAAAGGGGGTGCGAAGAGGTAGGTGGGGAGGGAAGGGAGAGGGATGGGAAGGACACACTGGGAGCAACATCACCTGGGGCTATCTAGGAGGTGAAGCTAGGCGGGGGAGGGACGGGAGAGGGGATAAGGGAAAGGGAGCGGAGAGATGGGGTAAGGGAATCGGTATGTCACGTGATGTATATTTCCGCTAAATTCAGCGGGAAAATTGGATTGGTGTCTATACCCGTTCACCCTCAAGAAAAAACAAGCTTTGCGCATTGTTTATACGCTGCGCGAAGCAGCTTCACTACAAGATTTGGTTGTCGGAAGATAAAGCGACGCTTTGGTGTTTGGAACGTGACGCGTCGGTAAGATAACATATATCTTATCTGGAACCCCACTACATATGTCTTAATTATCAACATAAAGAGAGAAATTAGGTAATGCTCCGCCTGAGCCGGACTTTTTACTACAGATTCTTGAGGTGAAAACGTGGTATAGGTCACAAGACGGAATTTTCCCGCTAAATTTAGTGGGAAACTGAATTGGTGTAGAGGTTACGTGACGTCAATTTCCCGCTAACTTTAGCGGAGAAAATGAGTTGATATTTTGGCCACAAGAGGTCAGTTTTCTCGCTAAATTCAGCGGGGTAAACTGTGCTGACCTATAGGTCACGTCGTATTTCGAAATCAACAGGTCACGTGCACTTTCCCCGCTAAATTTAGCGAAAAATAGACGAACGGATGGACAAAATTTTGGATCGGGAGGGGGGGGGAGCGTTTAAAAGCATTTCATGCTGCTAAAACACAGCGTTGAGTTACAACTTACGTTTCTTCTTTTACTTCTGTGTAAAAAAACAAAAAGAGCAAACAAAGAAACGCCCTGAAAATTTGCTCTCGTCACATTGACTACTTCGCAAAGTAGGATAATTCTTTGGAGCATGAGGAAACGGAAATGGCGTTGATACACGTGTCATCGACTCGCGTGATCTTCTCTGCCTCAATAATTTATCTTATTAGAGGGTCGCCACTTCGCGTCAATACAGTGCACTTTGTGAAGTGGGGATCACAACAACAGTCTCGGCAGTGAATTTCTATTTTGCCAGAAACAGTCCTGTTTGTGTTGTCATGATGCTCTCGCAGCCGATCGTTGAGACGTTCTGTCAGTTTCCGACATGCATCTCAGGGTGTCTCGGTATAGCGGCTCGATGTTGGTAAAGAGGAACCGAAAAAAGCATGACATTACGATTAGTGGCTGCAGTTTATTTATGCGTCACAGGTTTCGTCGACGAAACGAAACTATGTGTATTAAGATTTGAGCTTCTCGAATTAATGTTCTCATGCAATCTTAGTTACTTTGGTTTGATCATTTAGCAATGTGATTAAAAGTACGTAAAATTGCGCGAGGCGTAAAAACCTTCGATCACTCTCTTTAGGTTGAAGACGTCCTTTAAACGTACCTTCAAGCCCTACAGTGGACGGCTATCGCTTCTATTCCACAGAAGAAAAGTGTTGGCCTACGCCAACGATATATAATTTTGTTTTTGTGCCGATTAGAAAATAATTGATAATGTCTTTACACCAACGTAAACGTTCTGTAAACTGTGAGGAGCGCTCGTGAATTAAACAAAATACATTGGCTTCTGATGCGGTCAGTGGGTCACAGCACCCTCAGAGTGTGCTGGTACGTCGTAAGCTGTGTCGCTTTCTCAGCATTTAGGCGCTGTATTGAACTGTATTCGAAAAAGTGTTCATTACTGGCCTGATCGCGTGACAAAGAACAAATGTCAAGCCGACATATTCAAATCAAATCGGTGGTCAGTCTTTTGACGCGCAAAACCCTGTGTCGTTTTCCTTGTAGCGAAACTTTGGTACGTGCTACAGGTGATATGCTGTGCAAGATGCGAGATTCAAAAATTTCATTTTGCAAATTTTGCGACCCTCGTTTGGGATTCTACTTGGGAGCCCATGCACTAACAACCTTTTCCACTCTGTTGATACAGGGGGACATGGGCTGACTTACCTATCCTAAAAATAAGTACTTCCTTGTTTTATCGAACTGTGTCCCATCATCTTCTCCGAAGTTACAAACAGACAGAACTTTCTGAAGCCATACTTGAGAGTCTCATCGGTGCCTGCAGGCACATTACGTCTTTCCGGCTTCTCCAAAGAAAGTAATTAGTGCAACTGAGTTTTCCAATGCCCGTTTTTTTAGGGTATTTGTATAAAGTTTCCAGAAAAAAACAATATATGCTGATCTTATTGACGTTGTGTGTCTGCACTTGTATATCGACGTACATTCTGAGGGGCTCCAGGACTAGATGTCCCTAAATGTATGATAGCGTATAGAAACTGCAGAATAATTTTTCTTAAGACTTCACACCTCCACGCTGCCTGTCAAGCCTTGGCTCCCTGAAAAGGGAATTTTTGTTCCGTGGTCACTAAACTGCCGCCTTTTTAACCAACTCTGAAGCTATAGAGCATTGTTTTATTTTTTGTACCTAATGCCTACCTATTCTTGGATATGTTGCAAAGGACTCTGGAAAATAATTTTAATGCAAGTGTCCCACATAATTCGTTTTCTCTCCTTAATCCCGAATGACAATTTTACTTGCTATCTGTTTACACTGATGGGTTTGCACTGTCTGCTGAAAAACGAGATTGATCGATAAAAATGCTGACCTTCCTCAGGACAACAAAGTCCAATTTTATGGAAACTGCATCACATATACGAATTGTATTCAACATACACCTCGATGAACTTCTAGACTGGTATGCCTTCTTCAATCGATACATTCACCTTCTTGATTTTTAAAAGTATAATTTAGTACAAAATGCTGTGTTGTGCTGCGAAAGGACTCACTGAATCACACAAGTGTGAACTGAATTCGCTACCGTGATGTGCCTTTGATGGACAAATTGTGTGTTGACGCCCATATAGGTGACATATAATGAAAACCTTGCTGTGCCGTGATTCCATGTGGCCTTCTCTGGTTGTCTGTGATGAAATGAATGCATTAAAAAATCTTCGTCCCCAGAGCACTTTGCTCACGATCTTAATGTGACCAGTTCAAATCCTGCCAAGAACTAAAGAATTTTTTTTTATGGTTTCCTATGGGCGTAACGCTTTTCGGTGTCGTATTTATTACACCCAAACGTTGCAGAACTCCGTAAAAATTGGCTGATAAAGCACATTCTTGTGATAATAACTTGCGTAACGGGGTGTCGCAATGTCGGCGTAGCAGCAGGATCCGGCGCTGGAGAAAGACTAATGGTAGATTTTCACCAGCGTCCGAATCGCAACCGCGAAGCGGTTCCGCTTTGTTTTTATCATCAAACGCGCGTGAAAATGTATTAGAATCTTTGAGCAACCGCGTCCGTAACTGCTTTGCGAACGCGGTGCCACCGACAATGTGAATACGGCGTTACTCCATGTACCGTGCTATGGCTGCTTTTAAACGGGCTTTATGTTCATTAAAACTTTAATTCAAAACAACAAGAATGTACTGAAGCTTTCCAGCAAGGCAACGAAAGGTGAAATGCAACACAGACAGCGGAATTTAAACCCAGTTCATACGTGTGGGAGCCGCGTGCGCTGTCCTCCCGGTCACACGGCGCCGCAATAGATATGTATGCTCTATCGTGTTTGTTCTCGACCACTTGCTTGTGCTGTAATCGACAGTTTCTTGTGTTACAATCGAGAGTAGAAGTCGCGTACTAAGGTCACCTATAATGAAGCATTCCTTCCTAAGCTCCGAGACAATTTTGTATTATATGACTTCTGAAATAAATTAAAAAAAGTAAAGTTATATCTTCATTTTATAGAGAAAAAAAACACAACGCTGCGTTTTAGTGGTATTTGCAAAAGATACCACCTCTTTCTCGGCATGTTGAATGAACGTGCAATTGATTACTGAGGTTTAAGTAAGAGGACAGAATTGAGCGATAATAGGCTATAACATTTGATTGACGCGAGGCCGATCTCAGTTTGCAAAGGCATTAGTAAGTGTTCGCTAATCTCTGTGTATCTGTCCTGACATGGGTATAGAACAGGTTATTTTTTGTTCAGTTTTCTTAGTACGTTCGTCTATAAAGGGACTTTCTCCGAGAAAGCATCACCCAGTTTCGCTCAAGTTATATAAGAGTTTGCAGAGTAAAATCCAGTTTGCGCTAACTGGTTTTGGTTATCCTATTAAAAATCAAGTTTGAACAACTGGTTTTAGTATATTGTGTAACAGGATTTCAGTACAATGTCCTTTTGTTTCTTGTAGGGTGAGGTGTGATTCGGCTGCTTATCTGGTATATAAATGAACGCGCATGTCTTGATGTTATGGACTGGGAGTAAACAGAAACATCTATTCCGCTTACAGTAGTCGGCCAAACTTTTAAATTACCACCAATATCTAGAGGAGAGCTCTCACAGGTTGGTCGCATTGCACGTATACTTTTCGTGGTTTCTTTTTCTTGTCACCGAATAACTACGGCATCAGACACTTCTTTTAAACCAAAATACTGCATAGCTGTCACCGATATCGCTTTACGTCATGTTTTGGCTCAAATACATCTTACGGGAAAGTAGATATCGAGATAACACTACTTGAAGAAGTTATAAATTCTCGGCCGTGGGTGAGTCAAAATAAAAATGTTCCCAAAACTAAAGAAATGAAAATAAGACGAAACTCCTATTGGAAGAGAGTACGCTCTGGGGGCCCTAACGACAGGTCCCGAAGCGCAGCTGTACACAAAGCCGCGCAGAAAGTTGCTCCACCCTGGCTGCCAGGGCAAGCCCCGCTGCTCCCGAACTCGGAGCAGCCCTCTGAGCCTCCCTCAGCCTTCCCCGTGCAAACTGCTTTTGTGTAGTGTGTGCCAGAAGCTTTTGGCAGATAGCGGGGATACATCCTTCGCCCGAGACGTGCTTTACTCCGTAATGGACGACGCAGGCGGATGAAGAGGTGCCATCCTTTTCTTTCCTGTTTGCTTTTCTGTTCCTCTTCTTGTTCTTTGTTTGCTTTATAGAATTCGGCTTGGATCTATATCCTGGCAACGGAAGGCTCTTTCGGGGAGAAAACCCAATTGGCCAGATATGAGCCGGCGCTGTGTTGCTCGTCTTTCGGGGATTTTAAGCGTCCTTGAAGAAATGTGATTTATCGAGGTCCGAGATTGATTCAGATCGGTTTTGGAAAGTTGTGTTCCCGGCCCCGGTTGAACTGGCGGGTTTTGATTGAGTTGGGCTGTTCCCTCCCTCTTCTGTATCGCTCTCGGTGCACGCCAGTATCGATCTATAAAGGATTAACTGAAAAATACAAAAACGCCAAAAAAGCTTTTTTTTTTTTTGGTTCGAGCCATGTGTAGACATAGTGACAGCTCGTGAAGGAGCACCGAGAAAGTTCTCATGATGTAGAATACCCGAGACTGTGGTAAAAGCTGGAAAACTTGGTCGAAGAAAAAGAAAGTTCTGTTCCGAATGACGCTTCGCGGTCTTAAAAGATTTTAGAACCCGGGTAGACATAATTTGCACTGCACAACACTGTTAGCGCGAACAAGCGAATGCTGCCGAAAGAAATGCTGCCACAATTAAAAGCCACAAACATAAACTTCAAATATCCCGAAACTGCCTTTGACGATATGGGAAAGAAGGGTACACCACAATTCCGGGAAGCTATGCAAGTTTAGATTGTGGAAGGTTTCGATTGTTAAAGGCTGGTTCGTACACTTGCGACCGACTTCGACCAACTTTGCCACAACCGGGGTGACTGCTTACGAGACGACGGGCCACGCAGCAGCGATGACAATCATAAGCGGCTTCACAGGCTACTCCACTCCATTTTTGTATTTAAAAAAATAAACAACAATGCAGTCCTCTTCAGTATTGCCTAGGAAGACCACACGTCAAACATTACGACCTAGATCTGTCTAAACGTTTCATAAAATGTCCGGCAAACTTTGGAACTCGCCAGGTTGCCGAAATCGGCTGACTCGAGTGGGCGAATTGAGGCGCAACCAACAACGATGTCAAGGCTACGGCTTGGGCCTAGCCAACATTGAGCTTAACGTCATCACTATTGCCCCCTTTTGCTTGTTTTTAGTTCATCGGGCCAGCGTAACGGGTGACGTCAGCAACGTTTCCTCTCGCGCGCACTGACAGCGGCGTCTCACCGTGACTTGGCGTAACGCCGTTAACGGCGTCTCCCGCCGCCCCGTCAAAACCGCCGTCGTCATCTCACCGGTTTTGATTATTGTCTTTCAGAGTTTCGTCCACACTATGGACACCACGTGCGCAGACTTATGCTGCAGTTAGTGCAGACGTCGTCGAATGTCATAGACACCAAAACGTGGTGAAGAGGGCGGTGCATACGACACCTGCGCCTGGCACATGACCGCCCCAATCCCGCCCGTCGTCGCGTAGAGGATCACGTGACATCTCGTACCACGTGATGGCCATGTTCTTGGCGGCCCGAGGCCAATGTTGCCGGACGGAGCCGAAGTTTCGGTTTCCATTTCTGCTCGTGTTTAAAATTAGATTAAAAAAATTTATATCTCATTTTTTGTGAAGCAAAAAACGTAGTGTCTTTTACTAGGGCCTTTTAATGCGAAATCATTCATTCTCCCGAAATCTTCGGAATCGCTAAATTCCGTAAATTTCGGGATTATGAGTGATTTCCCATTAAAAGCACTAATAAAAGACACTGCGTCCTTTGCTTCCCGAAAAACGGGAATATATAGTGTGAAATCTTACGTTAAACATGAACAGAAATCGAAACCGAAACTTCGGCTTCATCTGGCAACATTGGCCTCGAGCCGCTAAAAACATGGGTATCACGTTGTGCGAGATGTCACGTGATCCTTTACGCAACCACGGGCGGGATAGGGCAACATGGGATAGGACAAGAAGAGAGAAGGCCTCCACATGGCCTTTTCTCCCTTCATGAAACGTCACCAGAGTCGGATCGCGCTAACTCGGCGATTGGGCCCGAGCCTGGCCTTCGACGCGCTGATTGGACACGAGCCCCAGCCGAACACTGACACAGCACTCGTGCCAATCTGACGCCTCCATCGCTCTGACTGTGATGACGCAGGGAGGAGGCCTTCTCTCTAGGTGGTATAGATCAGACTTGTGCCTATCTCAAATACTCTACTCAAGATACTGTATCTTAAATACTTTTTGGAGTATCTTGGTATCTTGCAAATACCTTTGATGGAGAGTATTTAATACTCTATTTTAATTACAATTCCGAGTATCTTGTACTCATTATCTTAAATACATTTTTGACATTCCGCCATTTTCCGAGTTTTTCGGTATGAAGTGGCGTGGGCAGTGGCACGAGCAAACGTGAACATTCTTTCGAGCAACCGAATCCTGTTGCTAGCTCCGATTAGCTACGGTGACTTTAACTGAGCTCGTGAAAATATCGCTTTCTTGCCGACTGTGACTCATATTTCAGCCCAAAGTTCGTACAATGAAGGTTCTCCCCTCGCCTTCCCAAAGGCGCCTTTTGTTTCTATAGAGTTTTCCCCAAAAAAATCCTGAAACAAAAGGTGTGGTTTTACGGAAGTAAAGATGCCACCCTGAGGCGCAAGCAGAGCGGGAAACGACCTACGAGAACAATGCAGACTTGAGTGGTCAAAAAAATAACAAATAGAAATAAATGAGAAGTGGACACACACACAAAAGTTGACATTTTTGTTTTGCTTTTTGTATATTTGACCCCGCTAAAGCGAAACGTCGAGGTTTTTTTTTTCTTCTTTTCTTTGTGTTGCCAGTCCGGCACTTATTGCTCACGCGAACACTATAGTAGGTTACAGGTCAAGAAGGTAGCGGCAAATGCCCTTCAAAGGGAATCATATACCCTCCGCCACCTCCGCATCCAATAGCGTCCCATCGTTTCCGTGACGTTGCGGCCAACGCGCGAGGAGGGTCTTGCCTTTCTGTACATATTTGCTTCATCTTTCGACTTTGACTTAGCATTGTGGAAGCCACGAGAGGGAGATTAGAGTCTTCCCCTCCGATGGAAACAAAGACGACTTTCGGGGATTAGCTTCTCCCTTCGATGGATACAAAGGCTGCTTTCAGGGCTCGCGTCGACCTTCGATAAATACAAAGGTCGCTTTCTTAAAAAAGTGGGGGTCAAAGACAAGTTGGCACCACTCTGTGGCCATTATCTATCCATTGAAGCGGAACAAGGAGCGTTTCCAGTGAACCCCTCTTTCTACTGCGGAGGGATTTCAAACCGGCGCTTCACGCTGGTGGGAGGAGCTTCTCTACCTTCTTGGCTTGTAACCGACTATACCTGTAAGCGAACATTGATAAGCAGCGAACAGTAGAGGAAACGAACTACAAGCTGGATGACCTCTCAAAATGCCAACAAACAGTCCCCCAACGTCAAGTGCTTTTCTGAACGCAACCTACTTGAAGAAGGTGCGACCACTGCCATGGCTATTATGAGGGTTCTCTTTGTTATTCATTCACTCAGATCTGTGTCCCAAGTTCGCTTATAGTGAACTCCCCGTATAGGAAATATGAATTGCAGTTAAACGATGCGTCTAAGGTGCGCCGCAGGATGGGATATTCAGGGATGTCACTATTGGCGAAGCGCTCTGACCTGTTTGTCACTCCCACACCTCGGTGTTTACCCAACACAAGGCCTGTGCACATACCCAGAGGCCTTGTGGGCATGTTCGTGTCATCTTTTTTAATGGAGCGCGCTGTACAGTGTAATGAAAAAATACCAACAATTAGTGAAGTGACGTTAAGTGCCGGATCTCCCCCGAAAGCAGTCGTCAGAGGATGCGAACTTGACCCACTTGGGCTTTTGTGCTGAGCTGGGCACCGTGCATGCTGCATTGTTCATGCAGGCCTGAAGTGGTAACAAAAGAGCCCCTCCTCCCCTCACCGGAGAACACGAACTCCAGCCGAACGCTGACGCCGCGTTCGGTTAAGTTAGCCGAGCGCTGAGCCATTGTATTTGTTGTCCCCATCCATCTAGTTCTAAAGTTAACCGCTTGGGGCGCTACGGTCTGATCTCCTCCCCAATAGCTGAAGCAACCTCTTTCTTGTTGTCGCAGAAATGTTTCGTAACATCTATCAGTGATATTGCCACGCGCGTTGCCCAGCCAGCGCGTGGCCGAATGGTTACCGCGCTTGGCTCTTGCGCGGAGGCTCTCGCGCGGAAGCTCCGGGTTCGATACCAGAAAGCGGACTTCTATTTTATTTATTCCTTCAACTTGACATTCTGGTAAGTTCGAGAATTTTGTCGTCTGATCGAGTTACAAATGTTCTACGCGCCGAACTTTCTACACCGAATGTTCCAGAAACCCACGCGGGTACAAAAGGTGCTCCGAGTGGCGGTCCGGAGTCAGGCTCGCCCCAGCGGTCGATCCTGCTGTTTCGCCGACATCGACGCCTGCGACGCTAGCCTTTCTCTATTTTGTTTTGGGAACAAGTTCGCCCCATTAAACGTTTAGTTTCTTCAGTTATTCGCCGCCTCATCATTTATCATTCGTGACAATATTTTGCTCTTTATAGTCGGACTGCATAAAATAGCCCTACGATACCTTTTTTTTCTGTTTTGTGTTGTTGCGTGCTAATAAACCATTCTGGCAACCCAGATTTGCGTAGCTGCATAATTGTCGTTGTCAATGACGTCGATACAAATTAAGCAAAGCGGAAGTATCTTCAAAAGTAACTGAAATACATTTCTAAGTATTTGTACTCTACTCAAGATACTTTACAATGAAAGTAACTTGAGTAGTATTTTAAATACCTTATGAGGCAGGTATTTAGTAACTTAACTTAAATACTTTTATCGAGTATTTTGTCCAACACTGGTATAGATAGGTGCTGACCGGCGGGTATACCATTGAGACGGGCGTGTGCCAAAGCACAGGTGTTGTTTGCACTGCCCTCTTCAGCACGTTTTTGGTTTCCGCGACATTCGACGACGTCTGCACAACTGCGGCGTCACTCCCCGTACGTAGCATGAACAAAGTTTGAGAGACTATGATCACAAACGGTGAGGCGACGGCGGCGGTTTTGACGCGGGATATGGCGGAAACGCCGGGACGGCTGCGCGACGCGCGCTGCGCAGGCGCATAGACGCCAATCACGTAGACACCGCTGAGCGCCAGAGGAAACGTGGCTGACGTCACCCGTTACGCTTGCCCGGAGAAGTAAAAAGCAAACTAAAGGGGCAATGGCGATGACGGTTTATCTCAATGACGGCCACGTCAGCGCCGTAGTCTTGTCTGCGCTGTAGGTTGCGTTTCAATTCGCCCGCTAGAGTCAGCCGATTTCGGCAACTTGGCGCTTGCAAAGTTTGTCGGACCGTTTAAGAAACATTTAGACAGAACTACGTCGTAATATTTTACGTCTGGTCTTCCTGCACTGTAAAAAACAGCAATTGTCTGGCAGTTGACCAGCCAGAAAATTTCTGTAAAGCTCTGTTCTCTGTTTTTAATTATTTTGTTATTTAACAGATTTTTCTCTCAAAATAACAAGTTCCCGCAAAAGAAACAGGGCGGCTTACAAGCGACAGGGGAGCAGTGCAAGTAAGGCCCAGCGAGCTGAGCTGCTTTTCGCTAAAATACGATTCTTAAGTGCGTATGCCCGTTCGCTATCGAGTAGGGGTGACAACGTGAGTGGGGGATTTGTGGAGTTCGTCCACGACTGCTTTCGCGCGGCCGGCTGGATTAGCCTCGCGCCCAGAAAACTTTCAAAGAAGGAATCGTATAGCGACCAATGGAAAGCCGTCTTTATTGAACAGAGTATCTAGTTTGTTGTCGCTTGCCGTTAAGTGATCCGGCGTTCTAGGCTGACAGCGGCGGGGCGAGGCATCACCGATTCAAGCGGCGACGGTTCCCATCGTTCAACGCTTTTGCTCACCTGTTAGTATTCGTGGTCCACTATTCAGGTTCTTGGTAATCCGCACCACGTCCGTGCACACACTTTGCGCAATTCAGCGCTCGGAACACCCATTCAGTTGGCGGCACAATCATCACGATTGTTATCGAACTGAGGGTACAGACGTAGGGAGGCCAGTGGACCGCAGACCTGGACTAGCTGTTTGGAATTCAATAGGTACATGACTGCTCAACAGTTAGCTTATTGAATTAGGCGGCAGCTTGCGCCAGCCACCTAGGAAGTGTAGTAGTGACCGCTAGATGGAGCTAAGAAAAAGATCTTCTTATTTCAGATTTTACGGGACAACCCCTCATATCAATTTCTAATACACACCAATTTCTCATACACACAGCACGAACACCAACCAATACCGAACACTGCTATAGGCACATGCAAGTCAGTAGTACAACAAGACGCAAACAATTGCAACACTCTCTACTCAACCACCGTATCGACCCGATTCGTATATATGCCCTACAATTTTTGAAAATGATTAGGCAACAAAGTGCCGCTGTTTACTAGATGAAATCAAGAGAATTTGCAATTATTATTGGTATACAAGTCCTTTGTGTATTTAAATTGGCAGGCTAGACAGCTCCTCCTAATCTAGCGCTTTGAAAGGCAACATGAAATGAACGTAATCGGGTAAATTAACACCGCACGGCATGCTCCCGATCAGTTTTCGGTTTTCAGATTCTCTCAGTGATAAGCTTACCTCAAGCCATTTAGCTACAGTTCGCTGTTTGACGCGTGTAATAGCAGCACAAGTTACAAGAATATCTGCAAACCTTCAGTAATCGGCTAAAGGTAACATAATTCTTAGTCTTCTGTTATTCTATTCGTTATTTTTCCCTACAAATCAATACTTGAGAATAGGTGACTTAATTGTAGCGGGAAAACGCTGGCGGCACGCTTTCCCGTGTTGGTCGAGTGAGCGATGAGTCGCCCTACTCGCTCCACTTTAAAAGTCCCAAAATAAATATCAAGCACTTATGTAAAAAAAGTATTGAGGTACAATTAAATTTAAAAAAACCTAGCATGGCCAATTTCTTTTTTTTTTATGTACTGCATTCAGACAACATATACACCCCTATCAAATTATATTAAATCTTTTCAGTTTTCCAGTTGACAAGAAAAGGTTGGCACTTTCTAAGCGTGGCGACATGTCATATAAGTTGTGTAGTAAGCTCTAAAACATTAGGGAATTACAACCAGAACTGAATACTAGCATATATATAAAGTAGTCTATAATGGAGCCAAAGTGTTCAGGTGGCAATTGTTTGCATATGTAAGTTTCAAACCTGATATACAATTTTATAATGAAAATATTTTCCTTAAAAAATAATTAAACATTTTAAAGCAACCTTGCAGGAACTTTTGAAATATTGTGGAAATGGAAGTCTCAGAACGAGTCCTCCCCCGTATCCCCCCCCCCCGAGTCCTCCCCCCTATTCCCCCCCCCCCCCACTGGACTATCAAACTATAATAATTTAGTAATACTTATAGCCGCCTTGCAGTCTTCTTGTTGGCACCTTTGAATGAGAAAACAAACCAATAAACTTACATGAAAACAGGAACATTTAACCAAAAAGCAATGTTATGGATGCATTACTAACATATTAAATAATCAAAACATACAACACTTCAGTCATTTCACCGTTTACAAAATAAAATACCTGTAAATATTATAACACACAAAGGGATATGATTTGCACCAAGCAACAGACTGATATATAGAATGGACGCACCAAAATGTAGTGATTTTTTTGATGGAGGGGCGACGATGTTGGGGTTCGACGATCAGGCTGCGACTTGGCGGCAGGATACATCTAAGAAGGGCCGGAGAGCGGCCCGAGAGCGGCCGGGTTATGGTGTGCCCTGACGGGGAACGAGGCAGAGGTGATTGACTTTTAGGTTTACGTTTAATGAATCATTGAGCAGAACATCAAAACTGAAGAACACGATTGGCGAAAGAGGCGCGATTCGGGCTCGAGCTGGCACTTGTAACAACACAAATAGCGTCCGTGACGACGCAACAATCTAGTAAAAGCCATTTACTACACTGCTACTGAACTGGAACCCGCTACTGAATTTGAAAGTTTATGGGCTACGCACGTAACAGCCGGGAGATCACAACAACGACGGGTGCAGCTTACGTCAGAAATGATCCAAACGGAAAAAACCGACGTCCACAAATTCCTACCATGCATTCATCTTGAAAAATATGCTCCGCACCAAAATTAAGACCAAAGAAGACAGTGCGCGCGTTAATCTTTGTGCACTAAAATTACACATCAAGATAGTGTTATTCTTTAAATACACAAACAAAATATTAATGCGTTAAATACGTTTTCGGAGAATCGCCTTTCGTGAAGTGGAGGGTTAGCTAATTATCCAAAAAAGTAAAAACTAGGGCTGGGCAATTAATCGATTAACCTTCCGATTAATCGATTAAGGCTTTAATCGCGATCAAATTTTTTAACCGGTTAATCGGTTTTTTAATCGGTACTCAAAAGAAGCCCGTTCCCAGCCAGGTGCTATGAGCAAGGTTCAATTCTCGAGCTCGCGAAGCGTCACGTGTTCGAGGATATACATTACAGTTCTGCCGAGGCCAGACGAACAAGCAGAAAAACAAGCTGGGAAGCTAACAACGCCATGGTTACTTGTTCCAGTATTCGGCACGTAAAAATGGACGAGTTCACGAGTATGAAAGGCAATCTCGCTGGAAAGTTTGGATTTAAAGTAAACTCCAGCGGTGAAGTTTTTAACTCGAAGGAAGTCCACTGCATCATCTGCAGAAAGCCGTTTTCGTACAGTGGAAGCGTAAGTTCGCTTCAGTATCGCCTACAAGCGAAGCACCCATGTAGCTGCAGCAAGGACCAACCGCCAAAACGCAGACAACAATCAAGGCCTTCTCATCAAAGTTCCTTTCTCTGAAAAAAGAAAAAAGAAAGCATCGCCCAAGTTCTGACTTGTTGTCTTCCTGTCGGAGAATCTGGACAAACTTCTTTGTCTTCAGAGCTGGAGCAAAAATATGTGAGTCTTTGAATCGTTGAACTATATGTATCCTCAATTCCAAATGTCCTTTGCGCCGTGTAACAGAGAGTAAAATAAGTCTTCAAAGGCAAGACGAGTTGTTGCATTCTTTTTAATATATTATTTATAAAAATTAACGCAACCGATTAATCGATTAATTAATCGATTAAAGGGTGGCGATTAATCGGGTTAAAATTTTTAATCGACGCCCAGCCCTAGTAAAAACAAAAAATGTCTTTTTTTTCTTAAGCTGGTTTCGGTTAAAGACCATTAACAGGTGTTTCTGTATGACAACAAAAAATTATGTCTGTAAATATGCTTGTCATTTCACACACATTATTTACAGTTAAGTTGATACTGAAGAGGGCTGGCATTCGCTTTTGTGGAGCGCAGCTCTTATGAAGCGCCCGTTTCCGGCTTGAGCGATGTCGCCGTCTGCGTCGGCATAAGCGCGCGTTGCATTATGAGACAATTCCCCGCTAGAGGTAGCGGAGAAACTTCCGCTAAAAGTAGAGGAGAAATTTTCCAGCTAAATTTTTCGCTAAAGTTAGCGGGAAATGTTTCGCTAAATTTTCCAGCTAAACATATTTCTCCCCTGACTAAATTTAGCTGGAAATTTTGACTAAATCTTGCGGAAAATTTTGCGAACGTTCCGCTAAATGGGAGGGAGGAGGAAAGGAGGTGGGTAGAGGGAGGAGGGGCATAGCCTTCCCTCTGTACCCTCCCCTCCTCCTTCTCAAGTGCTGCGCTTTAATTCGGCATTACAGATAATTGTAAATGTCTTTAATTTTTATTTGTTTTGTTTTCCAAGAACAAAAATGAAGCGCAGTCGGTCGGAATGTGTGAACAAGCCTTCAATACCCGCTTTTAAGGATCTTGCGACTGCTTACGACAGGTTGAGCGGCTGACTGTGCTAGCTGCGGGGAGCCGGTCTTAAAAAAACACTACACCTAGGTCAAAAAAAAGAAAGAAAGGAAATCATGAGCCATTCCACTTTGTGAAGGAGGATGACCAGCGAAGCTGTTTAGCACAAGACACAGATCCGCCCCGAGGAGCCAGAGGAAATTAGACACGCGCGACAAGACCGCCACCCCGGGGGAGCGGAAGGAAAAGAAGACTACGTATGCAAGCGCTTCTAACAACAACAAAGGGGGGGGGAGAGGGGGGAGCGGTTGGAGTGTAGACATGACCGACGCGGGTCGCACAACGGTAAATCTTTGAGAAAACTCTATTATCTACCTGAGAGTCTACTGATCTTGGAAATTTTGCCTATTAATAACTATTTTACTGAGCATGTATAGCCAAGTGATGAGACATATAAGCTTTTGCATACAATGAAGCAATTTTGCATGAAATTCGGGACCTGAGTTTTTGTTGACGCACACGAAAAATCCACGGAACCCTAGGCATAAACAGCTTCGCTCTAAAAACAATGTTGGCCAACGTTTATGTTACAATACGACTGCTTCTATTTGAGGGCAGAAACCGAAACTGTACCCCTGTGAGATAATGATGATGGCGTTTGCACACAACCAGTCTGCGCTTTGAGGCAACATTAGTGGGGCGCTAAAGTCGATTTCGAAACCGTTCTTTTGTGGTGACGACTCAATCTAGACGCTCTAGGCATCCCAACAAACCCGAAACCACAACCGTGCGTAGCTTATTTCCTCGTTAAAAGCGTCTTCAAAGATCGCGACACGCCCTTTTTGGGAAGAATTTTCTTCCGAGTGGAGTGGTCGACGAAGGGCGCTTGTCGGCGAGTTGCAAGCGATGGCTTTGCCCACGAAGAAAAAGAGGACTCTTGTCCGATTGTGTACCTATCAGACTCTCTTCGAAACGAGTGGTAATATAATCATTCGGAATCTGCACGTATTGTGGGGCTTTCATTGGTCCATACAATGTAGTCCGCAAGAAAAAGAGTCCACATATTTTTTTTATTGCTCTGAGATGAATAGGCGGTTTTGTCATATAGGACTTGGTATATGTGAGAACTAACACCTTTAAACAATATAAGATAAAAAACGGCCTTTTTCAAAAATGACTTAAGTGCCGCTTTGAAGCAAAAATCTGAGGCAATGTTTTTTTTCTAGGTTTAATGTTCCCTTAAACAGTCAAAGGAGGCCTAAAAACGAGTTTTGTGTCCTTCCGTTGTCCTTTCATTAAAAAGCAGTCGGAAGTGTATTAACCAGTCTTCTAAGGCTAATTCAGACACTGGCGACCGACTACGACCGGCTGCGACAGAACCTGTTTATGTGCCGCTTACGACCACCATCGCTGATGCGCGGCCCGTCGTAAGTATAGTCACAGGCGGCTTAAACAACGGTTCTGTCGGAATCGGTCGTGGTAGGCCGTAAGGGTCTGAACCAGGCCTTTACTAATTACTCTACAAACAAAACAATTGCTAATAAAAAATTTGTAAAGCGACCACACAAATCACTCTAGATTGACAGCTGAAGCTGCTGCCTTGTGAAATATGTGCTTTAAAAGATTTGCTTTAAGTCAATGTGCTTTAGAATATTTGCTCTAAGAGCTGTGCTTTTAGAATAGTTGTAGGATACGTGCTTTAGGCGATCCAAAAGAGAGAGGAGCAATAACCCAATAGCGCGTCTTGCCATAGATTACGTTTTTGTGTGAGGGCCGACGGCGATGGGGAGAAAGTAATAGCTCGGCAACGCTATCACTCTTTCCCTCTGAACACGTGGGATTTCGCGTACTAACGCCGACGGATTATGTAGGAAAGGGGAACTAACAGCTACCGCTGTAAACAGTCCGGACCACATCCAGCACGAACAAATCACGTACACAAGAGCCCGGCGCGCTCGGAGTTGAATTTCTTGTCACTCGGAGCCACGCAAACAAATCGCGCCAGTGTGCGACCCTCCAAAGCCGACGGTGACACCGCCAAGGCATAAGTTATTCTAAAAAGCCTGACATTTCTACGACGGAGCTATTGAGCGCGCGGCCCCCTGAGAAAAGGCGAGGAGCAGCGCGGAACGGTTACCCATATGGTAGTGCAAAGCACTTCTGTGGTAACCCTTCGGTCAGCGCCAACTATTGATGTTTCTGTTTACAATTTCAT
>JAZHYW010050603.1:0-48405 GCA_037355805.1 Ixodes ricinus | reverse complement strand
CCATTACGTATTGCTGGGTATGTTCTAACCACCAATCTTAGTTTCAAACACTATTTCTCTATCAACTGAAAAATATTACACATTGAAAAATAGCAAACACATTCCATAGTTGGGTCCCTACTCTCAAGCTCAGGAACGTCTAGCTGCAGACAAACGCGGTAGCTGCTTTAAAAACGCGGGATGAAAAGATCGGTGGACATTTCGCGATGCGTAGGTCATTCCTTTCAGTTCTCTCGCGCTTGGGGGTTTTGACCCTGCTTTCCGAAAACTCGTGAAAACCGGACGAGCCCGAGATCCAGGCGTTCGGAGCGTGCCATTCGATTCTTCGGGGCACCACAGATTCCACCGGTGTGGGGAACGTGAGAGTAGTCACCCCTCATACACGTGTTACTCATACGGCCACGTAACAACGAGACAAGCGCGGGAAAATGCTTCACAGCATCGCCTCACTCGTCGTAGTCACTAGGAGCTGAACAGCACTTCAGTATGCTGACGATTTAGGGTAATGTCCAGTCGGGGTGGTCGTGAACACTGCATAAAGCTACGTCATCAGCTTTGTTCCGAAGTGTACAGTGAAGGCTGACCGTACAAACCACGATGTTGTGTAATCGATCATTCTCTCGTACGATCCCTGTACTGAGACAGTTGCGGCTGTTTCAAATGAAGTGCCGCGATTCACGCAAACAAATTAAACAAAATATTTGAATGACAAAGACACCACGTGGGAACGGCTGGGTTGTGTTTCGGCCGAAAGATTAAATGTCCGAGCACGAAATAAACGTTTGAGGACGCGATGGAGTCACGCGAGAAGTTCTCTGGGGCTTCCTATGCGCCACAAATCGAAATATAAATGAAATCGCGCCTACTTTTAATGTTCACTTTCATTTCGGCGTTCCCGAACGTTCCGGAGCACTCCAGGACGATCGAATGGCGCCGGCGGAAGTCGTCACTCCAACTTCCGCCGAAAAACGGACTACATTCGAGTCAATTTCTTCGAGAACGCTCTAGAAAGTTCTAGAAGCTTCCGCCTTTTGCTCAAATAATTCTGTTTCCGGAATATAGTTCCGCATGCGCGAGTTATTTCAAATCATATTTCTTAATTTATAAAAAAATATATTCACATTTATACAACAACCAAACTAAAGTACATAATTTAGATTGAATTAAAAGGTTTGTAGTGCTCATTGAAAGTATCTGCGTACTTGCCGGCGGAAGTGCGTAGGGATATGTGACACGATGGAACGGCGTGGAATCGTCGAGAACATTCGGCAGCCGGATTAAAAGCCCGCCAACCGTCATTGCACGAGCATTCATTCGGATACTTGCGCTCTGTACCCGACGGAATCTGCACTCAAGGTACGCAGTTCTTTCTCTCCTCTATTATAGGGTTCTCCTTGTGGTAATATTGTTGGAGGAATTTTCTGGCGACGTCGCAGGTCGACTTTTGTGCTCATTTCGGAATTCTGCGTGTTTTTTCCAGATGCCCGAAGAAGTGCGCATGGAGGATGCCGCCGGCGAGGCGGAGACCTTCGCTTTCCAGGCGGAGATCGCTCAACTTATGAGCCTGATCATCAACACCTTCTACTCCAACAAGGAGATCTTCCTCCGGGAGCTCATCTCCAACTCGTCGGACGCTCTGGACAAGATCCGCTACGAGTCTCTCACAGACCCGACCAAGCTGGACGCCCAGAAGGAGCTCTTCATCAAGATCATCCCCAACCGCGATGACCGCACCCTGACCCTCATCGACACTGGCATTGGCATGACCAAGGCCGACCTCATCAACAACCTGGGCACCATCGCCAAGTCCGGCACCAAGGCGTTCATGGAAGCGCTGCAGGCCGGCGCCGACATCAGCATGATCGGCCAGTTCGGTGTGGGCTTCTACTCGGCCTACCTGGTCGCCGACAAGGTGACTGTCACGTCCAAACACAACGACGACGAGCAGTACACGTGGGAGTCGTCCGCCGGCGGTTCCTTCACCATCCGCACGGACAACTGCGAACCGCTGGGACGCGGCACCAAGATCGTGCTCCACCTCAAGGAAGACCAGACTGAGTACCTCGAGGAACGCCGCATTAAGGACGTTGTGAAGAAGCACTCGCAGTTCATCGGCTACCCCATTAAGCTGCTCGTCCAGAAAGAGCGGGAGAAGGAAGTCTCGGACGACGAAGAGGAGGAGGAAAAGGAGAAAAAGGAAGACAAGGAGAAGGAGGACGAGGCCGTCGACGAGGAGGGCAAGCCCAAGATCGAGGACGTGGACGATGAGGAGGAGGACAAGGACAAGAAGAAAAGAAGAAAATCAAGGAGAAGTACTCCGAAGACGAGGAGCTCAACAAGACCAAGCCCATCTGGATGCGCAACCCCGACGACATCTCCCAGGAGGAGTACGGCGAGTTCTACAAGTCCCTGACGAACGACTGGGAGGACCACCTTGCCGTCAAGCACTTCTCGGTTGAAGGCCAACTCGAGTTCCGCGCCCTGCTGTTCGTGCCAAAGCGCGCCCCGTTCGACCTGTTCGAGAACCGCAAGCAGAAGAACAACATCAAGCTCTACGTGCGTCGGGTCTTCATCATGGATAACTGCGAGGACCTGATTCCCGAGTACCTCAACTTCGTCAAGGGCGTCGTGGACTCTGAGGACCTCCCGTTAAACATCTCCCGCGAGATGCTCCAGCAGAACAAGATCCTGAAGGTGATCCGCAAGAACCTGGTCAAGAAGTGTCTGGAGCTGTTCGACAGCGTCAGCGAGGACAAGGAAATGTACAAGAAGTTCTACGAGCAGTTCAGCAAAAATATCAAGGTGAGCAATCATTTTGTACTCTATTACATACCTGCCAAGTTAAGGCTTTTGCCGTCGCCCCTGTATACAGGTGGTGTGAGCGTCAATTTTTTTTAAAAGATGCCCCCTTCCCTTACTTCGTTCTGTTCAAAGCCAACTTGGCTCGAATAATCAAAGCTTGCCAACATCCCCTTCCTTCATGAATTGTCATCTCTGTTTGATGCGTTTAGTCGTCCTAAGTGTGCAGGCTTCGGTTATTCCAGGTTGTGTTCTTTAGCCCACCTTCCCCGCACACACATGCGCTGCGTCCAAGCCCTGGCGCTCGGTGGCCCTCGGGTTGCGGGGCGTTGGGGCTGTGAGGATGTCAGTGGTGCACATAGGGGTTAAGGAGAGTAACCCAGGGTGGCACTGGGACGCACCAGGGCCTCTTTTTTAATGCCCCATTGGTGTTGTCTATCGTACCCGCCCCACATTCCTTCCTTAATTGTTCGGGTAGTTTAGACCTGGACCTGGTAAAGGACTGGGACTGGCAACTGATCTTCCCATTTCTTGTTTCCAGTTGGGCATCCACGAAGACTCCCAGAACCGCAAGAAGCTTGCAGAGTTCCTCCGCTACTACACGTCTGCCTCGGGCGACGAAACTTGCTCCCTCAAGGACTATGTGTCCCGCATGAAGGAGAACCAGAAGCACATCTACTTCATCACCGGAGAGTCCAAGGACCAGGTGGCAAACTCTGCCTTCGTGGAGCGTGTCCGAGAGCGTGGCCTGGAGGTGATCTACATGATCGAGCCCATCGACGAGTACTGCGTTCAGCAGCTCAAGGAGTACGACGGCAAGACCCTAGTCTCGGTGACCAAGGAGGGCCTTGAGCTTCCCGAAGACGAGGCAGAGAAGAAGCGGCAGGAGGAGAACAAGAACAAGTTTGAGAACCTCTGCAAGCTCATGAAGGACATCTTGGACAAAAAGGTGGAGAAGGTCATTGTGTCCAACCGTCTGGTCAAGTCTCCCTGCTGCATCGTCACATCTCAGTATGGCTGGACCGCCAACATGGAGAGGATCATGAAGGCCCAGGCACTGCGGGACTCTAGCACCATGGGCTACATGGCAGCCAAGAAGCATCTAGAGGTGAACCCAGACCACCCTGTCATGGAGACCCTGCGGCAGAAGGCGGATGCAGACCGCAACGACAAGGCGGTGAAGGACCTGGTCATGCTGCTCTTCGAGACTGCGCTCCTCTGCTCCGGGTTTGCCTTGGAGGATCCCCAGCTCCACGCAGACAGGATCTACCGGATGATCAAGCTCGGTCTTGGAATTGACGAGGATGAGGTTGCGGGAGCTGGAGACAACACTGCTGCTGCGCCTGCCGGCGAGGACATGCCGCCCCTGGAAGGCGATGAGGAGGATGCTTCCCGCATGGAGGAAGTGGATTGAAGTCTTCAACCCAGAACAAAGAAAAATCCCAGCAGGACTGGTCAACTCACATTCTCATTACCTTGTACAGTCATTCCTTTGCCTACCCCTCTTTGGGTGAGGTATTGTGTGCCAGAGTTCTTTGTGTGAATGGTTCATTAAATTAAGTTCGTTCCCCGGTCATGTTTGCCTCTTGTGTGTCTTGGTTGAGCTGGCACTGCTGGCTTGTACCTTTACCTGGGTACTGTACCCATCTCTCCAAGTGGTGCTGTGAAAAAAGAAGAGATTGGTACTGTTGCTACCTGGCTGGCTACCACTGGCTTGGCGGGGCCCAAATATCTGCTGAGCTATAAATGCAGTTTTGAGGTAGTTTCAGACTGGGAAGCTTTTAATGTCTTTCTTTTATTGCTTTAAATGCTAATTAATGAGAGTATGCCTTAAAATTCGTTTATTTCAAGGTCTTTCACTCATTGTTTTTTCCATTTCATGTTTGCAAATAATATTAGTACTCTACCTGGAGTGGTGTTAGGATTGATTCCTCTTAAAATGGTATTGACATGGCATTAGAGGTGGTATTTCTTTTTTCTAAGGCTAATAAAGTGATGTCCAGGCATTCCTTTTCCCAATGTCCTGTGCACTGCTACAATACAGAAAAGAAAAAGCACCTACACTCCTTTCCACCACCAGTGCAAGCTCAGAATAAGGAGCTCACACTTGTAGCCTTCACTGTGGCACATCATAAGGTGATCTTTTAGTATTTATGAATCTCCTGTAGAATTAAATGGCTTTTACATGTACAGGGTGTTTAGCTAACTTGTACCAAGATGAGCTGGTGCATGCTGTGTTTGTCAAACGCTGCAGTATTGTGCAATCCAATTGAGCAAGTGAAGATATTTCTGATGTGCCAAACTGGCTAAATTGAGACACATTATTAGTCTAATTTTTTAGGTATTAATTTGTGCATATGTTCTTTCGTATATCAGCTGCAGAGGTTTTTGTAAAGAAACGTGACATTGTGTAGTTTCCATCAAAGTAGCTTTTGCTTGTCAAATATTTTCAAGCTTCGAAGAATGCGAAAAAGATCCCACATGTCTAAGGTCACGTGGGACTATTTTCGGTGTCATATCTAAGAGATCCCATAGTTTTTATTTCTTTTTGCAGTTTCAAGCTACACTGAAAACTGCATATGTGAGTTAACGAGTGAGGCGGTCAAAATTGATCTTCAACACTTAATCTGCATGTATAAATAAGATCTGAAAAAAAAAAAAAGGGTCAATATTTTCTGTGTTCAGTGTGTCATCTGGAAGCTGAACATGAAGTCGGTTGTGCCAAGCGAAAAGCAAGACTAGGACATTGAAAAATCTTCTGCCAAGAACCTTTATGGCCCGAAAGAATGGAGGCATGCTCAATTTAACAATCATGTTCAAACAAAACTTGTACCAGCATAATGAAATTGTTTAGCAGTGCAGTACCATAGATTCTTTTAAAGGCTCCAAGATTTAGAACTTACAATGCGCCGAGAAACTGAGGGAGAGGAGACGAGCGCGCATGGGGATGCCAGAATGCCGAACCCCGGTTTGAATGATTAGTGGGTGCGAACGCGAGAGCCAAACGCCGCATCGACTGCATTTCAATGCGTTTGAGGAGTGTAGTGGACACAATGGCAGCTAGCTTTGGTATACCCACTAATTATTTGAACTGGAGCTCAGCGTTTTGACGTCCCTGTGCACTCTTGTCCTCTCCCTCAGCCTCTAGGCGCATAGGGCAGTTTTAGATGACATGTGCCCATGTCTTGAAATCTTGCCAGACGCCATGTTGATGAACTTCTGTTCCGTGTGTTTCTATGTGCAAGTTTAGGCAGCGTTCTTCAGCTCTCGAGTTATTTTACACTGGGATTGATTGCGTCAGCCAGAGTGGTTGGGAACAGAAAAGAGCATCGGCTGGTACTCAATTTTATATGTACACCAGTCTGATCGAGATGTGAACCTGTTGATGGCCAGCCCAGTGGATGCCACCGGGGCTACTCCGAAAAACAAAGAGGGAAGTAAGCGTGGATTTATGCTGCCCAAACAAGTTTCCGGTCGGACTTATTGAAATCTGTCTTAGATCCAAGCCAATCTCTTCGCTTGTGCTTTTCCCCCGAACGCGAAGACCATGCCAATAACTAATCGTCTGCATGCAAAAGATGGGGAAAGTGGCAGATGCTATTCGACAACATGGCGGAACGTGGATTACCAGAAGATAAGAACACGTCTCGTGGAACTGCCCTATGTGACTGGTCAGGTGAGGAAAGTAATAATCTGGTGGATCTTTCTGAAAATGCAATTTCTCCGACTGAAAGACGATCTGGTGTAGGCACCAACGGCACAAGAAGTGCAGGGTGTCTCTTTCGAATGTCAAAGCTTCCAGCACATGTTCGTTGCTTTCCGTTCTGCTTTGACGGCACGTGCATGCTCAATTTTAGTGAGATGCCGATGCGTCATCCAAGGCAAGATGCTCGTGCTGGAGGCAGGACAGACGAAGGACAGATAGTCCAGGCAAGGGCAGACAGATCTTTCACCCGTCTCTTTTCATAGCCGTTTTATTCTATCCGATAGCCTTTCAAATGAGCAGGTACACGAAGGAAACGTTTGAGGGATTGAGTCGTTCGTGCGAATACGCTACGCATCTGCACACGATGAACGTTGCTCAGCCTTTTGCCGTAGTGCCAGCGGTGCATTGCAAGTACGCATTCTTTTCCTACAACAGCCTACCATCCCTGCAGTTAAAGCTGCTGGCAATGCGACAGCAAAACTCGACAGGCACGGAACCAAAATTGCCATGCCTTTCAGCTCTACAGGGCGTTTCTAAGCACTCTTCGGACTTACAAAAATTCCTATAAAGAAACCGATGAATGGAGTGCATTGAAACTTTTCACACAGGTGTATTTAGGTGAAGCATTTATCATACTCACATTTCGTGAGTGTCAGTTTTAGGAAGGAAATTTTGTGCCTGAAAAAGACTCGCTTTTCCCTATGGATAGGGATGAAAATGGTAATAACTTTCTTATTGACAATGCTACTCGGAAATATACATGCTCGGATCTGCTTTTGGATGCTCATCTTGAAGACGCACTAACTTTTTTTTTTTAATGTTGTGCCATCTGTGAGCAGCACCACCAACCAGACAGCTTTTACAGTTTTCCTCCCCGTGCATAGGTAAAAAACATTTTTTTAGGGTCAAGTTATTTTCCCTAAAAATCTACTCATAACATTTGAGTATAATAAATGCATCACCTAAGGACACCTCTGCAAAAACTCTTAGTGTATTTGGTTCATTGATACAAATTTGTTTCCATGCGAACAGCACTCGGAAACGCCCTGTAGACACCAATACACATTGTGACGCACTTCGATGCCGCCGGCGCGCTCCTCACAAACTGCGGTGCAAATATTTAGCATGTCCAGAGTTCCCGTGAGTCCTGCCCTAGACAACGGTCGAAGCCCTTCCGGGCCTCGCCCAGGTGCAGACGTATCCCTCCTGGCAGGCGGTCACCAGACAATCTTCGCGGAACACGAGCGCCGTCAGCCTCTCCGGCGCCACCTTCTTGCAGATGTGCGGCTCCAACATCGGCACCTCGTCGAGCCGCGGGCATGCCGGTGTCCCCACCAAGCGGTTCCGCGCCCCGCGGCACGCTCGGGCGTCCGATCCTGTCGTCCCCGGACTGCTCCCGATCAGCAGGCCTGCGTGCGCGCTCGCGGCTGCTTGAGCACGTCCTCCGTAAGGTCCCAAAGGCAGAGCTGCGTGTCCTGCCCGACCGACCCGAACCGGTACGACGTGTCCGGGCAGTCCCCCGACGCGTGTCCGCCCTCCAGGCACGCGTCGAAGGCCACCCCTGCACCCACGACCGGTGTCCCTGTCCGCGCGCCACCACCCGCTTGTCCTGGAACGACCAGACGGTCACCAAGTCGTCCTCGCCGCCGGCCACCACATAGCGCCCGTCGGGGCTCCAGCAGACACACAACAGTCCCCCGAAGTAGGAGCGCACCAGACCGACCAAATCCATTGTGTCGTAGCAGAAGACTCGCAGGAAGCCATCCTGGCTGGCCGTGGCCAGGTAGCGAGCGCACGGCGAGAAGGCAAACTTCGTGTAATGCGCCCTCGCCCACAACCCAGCGGTAAAGCGGGTTTCGGGTACTCTTTGTCTTGCAGGTGAACACTGAGAAGCCGTCGCCCTGCTTGAACAGCTGGTAGTGGGGGGCGTGGAGCCGCAGGGCAGGTCCTCTTTGTAGACGTAGAGCTGGCCGCTGGCGTGAGAAACCAAGAACAGGCTCGAGGAGTTGGGCAGCCAGCGGACGCAGGTGACGCGACTCTTGTCGATGAAGCGCTCATCGTTGTACAGGCGGCTCAGTTCCTTCTTGACGGGGTCGATGAGCTGCACCTGCCCAGCGGAGAAGCCCACCAGGAGGAGCAGGCCACCCTCGGATGTGGCGGTCGGGTGGAAGTCATGGCACGTCGGGTATGTGCCCTTGTACACGCGCTTGTCCACGGGCTTGCTTAGGTCGGCAGCCTGCAGAGACGGCGGTAAATGTATTTAGTTGTCTCGAATATGCAGCCATAAAATACAGATTTTCATTTTTCATTCTATCACCTTCTTGCAACCACACTACCATTCATTCGGACACAACTTGCGAGTGGCCATGCGAATAAATGACTTCCACCTGACGTCACTTAGCTTTGCTCGGCAAAGCAACAATCCATGTGGTGACAATTAAGTTAAGAGGGTAGGAGGCGAACTTTCAGAAATAGAGCCACCGGTGTGTCGGCTAATTTACTGTCAAAGATCAAATTTGTTTAAGAATGTCAAGGGTCTGTTTCGCACCTCCCCACTAGAGGAGTAATTTGATAAGTGCAGCACCCAGGAATGCTAACCTGGAGTCTTTGGTTTCACAGAAGACATGAAATGCTTATCGAGAAAAAGAAATGCTAGATTATTACGATCCATTGGGCAATAACCTACTGTAGACATTTACAGCGGAGCTGTTAAGGGCTAGTTTCCCCAGTTTTGTGTCCGTGGACAAATACATCTCGACACAACCCTCTATACAGCTATCGCCACCTATCAGCGACGGCGGCAACCAGACAACCTGGTTGTCTGGTTGCCGCCGTCGTTGATAGATGGCAGCACGTAGAGCAGCTCCGCTGCTCTTCGTTTTTCCAAAAACAAAAATATAAAACTGACTTTTTTTTAAATTTTAATTTTGAGGTTTACGTCTCTACATTTTCGGGAAGGATCCTGAAACTACGTTTTGAACATTGCCAATTATATTATATTGTTGATGTTTCCGAAGACTACTGGCACTTTTCCAAAGTGCATTTTATTTCGCTACATAGCTCTTTTTTCTTCTTTTCGTTTTTTACCAAAGTGCAAGGTTAGACGTATCAGTCACACCGGCATAGCAGTCGCTTTTGCGAGCCGCAGCACCGGCTTGCGAACGTTCCACGGCGCCCAACTCACCTTCTTAACACCACGGTACATGTAGACGTACAGTTCCCGGCCCACGTTGAAGCAGATCCGCTCTTCGCTCGAGTCCGGCAACGACACAAACGACACCTTGACCGGGCTGTTCGACTGGCTGTTGTAGCCGACGCGGTTGGGCCGCGAGTACTCGCTCAAACTGAGGACCTTGTAGGTGCCCTCCCTTGTTGTGAATTGCGTCTTGAGGTCGTCTTTGCCGGCCCCTTCGCAGTGCGTTGCCATCTTGACGAACCTTTCGGGCCGATCTTGTTTCAGCAGCCGGGCGCTCTGAGGAGCCCTGCCCCTGCCGACACGATCCTGCCAGGCGCCATTCTTTGCGTTTCGGCCCGAAGTCCTCCTAATCCACGCTGCGGCATTTCAAGACGGGAATCGAATGTTTGCTGCAGATTTAGATGCCGGGCAAATGCTTATCGCACGCGGTAACGCCGAGAGATCGCTCCAGCTCCGCCCGGTGATCCTTGCGCAGGAGGCATCGCACCAATAAAAACAAGAACAAGCTCCACAGACTGGCGGACTGACTGCGGCTCTGGATTCAGAACAGCCACGAGCTAATGCTAAGTATAGACAACAGAAGCCAATCCATGTCGAGGCAAGCTGTTGGGAAAAAATGGCGCACGGTGTTGGTGCATTTCGCATGGCGAGCATGGCGGTGTAAGTTCCGACGCTTCTACGGTGGTAATGGCAAGACAGAATCGAAAAAGGAAGAAGACCGCGGGCAGCGAGCGCAGTAAGTTCTCCCGGAAAGATCGGAGACATCTGATCGAGTTCGGCGAGCGTCACCCCGCCGACGAACAACCCGTAGACGAACAACCAGCCGAGGGTCGACGGGAGACGGTCGTCGAGCTCAAGGAGCCCGTCGAAAGCGACGTCGACGTCAGCTCCGATCCCGAAGCCGACGAAGAGAGCTCGGAGAGCGACGCCGCCGACGCTGTTCAGCAGCTCCTCGGCACGTTCGGTCGTTCGAGGGCCGAGGCTGCGGATTCCGATGGCAGCGAGGACGACGACGACGATGACGAGAACGCATCCGTCGAGCCGCAGGATGGTGACGGCGAACAGGACGATGCCGACGTGGGTTCTGACGCCGACGTGGTGTCCGACGCCCCGTCCGACAACGAGAGCTTGCCGGAGGGAGGGGAGGACTCGCCAGACGAGCACGAGGATAAGGTATGACCAACGAAAAAGAGTCATAGTACAGGCTAGCTGGTGGAAGTCACCATTTCGTCGTTTACCCTGAGACTGGGTTTCTTTTGAAGAGCATAAGTAACAGAAAAACAGACAGGTCTCAAACTCAGCTACTAGTTTATTTCAACAACCTCCTCTTATATAGTCCGTTCTCGTCGTCACCAACCAAGAGGACAAGTTCGTTTGTGATTGGTTGGTGACGACGAGAACGGACTATAAGAGGAGGTTGTTGAAATAAACTCAGTAGCTGAGTTTGAGACCTCTCTGTTTTTCTGTACTTATGCTCTTCTAAAAAAACCCCAGTCTCAGGGTAAACGACAAAAGGTATGACCGTTTCAGTTGCACGGAAGATAGCTTGTAAAAATGATCGTGGCTTGGAATCTGATCGGGGCATGAAAGGGCGAGAAACTTTGCATATTAGGATGGTTAGTCCCCAGCTTTACAGCCTTCAGCCGTGAAATGATTCGACTGAAGGTGTAAAATAGGTGTGTGTGTGTGTGTGGTGGGGGGGGGGGGGGGGCGAGGGCGAGAGGGAGGGGTTACTGGAGGCTAGAAAGCAGATGGCCTTGCCCAGTTTGGCCAAGGAGCAGAAAAATGTGCATAGGATGTGAACGTAGACACGTAGGAACCGTTAATTAAACAGTCGTAGAACACTTATGTGTATTTTTTGGGAGTAAGCGGGGGCATCAAGTTCACTGGGGGACTAATAAAGGGAGTGAAATCAGGAGGAAGCACCTTATGCTGTTCTTATGATAACTACGTGCCAAGCAAACAGAAGACATTTGGGGTGTCCCAGCAAAGGAACAGCGATTGATTGATTTCGCTCTCTCCGGGTGTTTTTCCTGTACAGCTGAAATCTCAATTACTTGGCATACTCTGTTCACCCGAAGTTGACGGGACAATCATCTGCCTACCGTTTGTCACTCAACCCCACTCTCTGCACATGGGTATGACTGGGAGCACGATCGTGAAACGGAAGATTGGCATATCACTTATCCAACGAGCACGTAGCTTCCATCGCTTAGCGGTGAACGGATTGTATTGGTAGGTTGGCACTAGTCACTGTTATGCAAAGAGTAGCGGCACTCCGTTCCGAATTCTTTTGTGGGCTCTGCCATTTTGAGTACAGATGCAACTGAAAATAGACCTTGTGCTAAATTGCCCACGCACCAAGGAGCATGCTGCGAGTGTGGTGACATGTGCTGGTGTTGGCAGCAGTAACTGTTGTAAAGCAAAATGCTAAAACAAATGGCACCTTGAATGCGCATTTGTCAACGCTTTATTTTGGTTACTCACTTCGAATCTTTTATACGGTAAAGGAGAGCGCATGCGTGCGCATGTACCTACATTCCCAGCATTCTCCTTGATGCTTGGGTAATTCAGCAATAGGTTTATCGGTAAGATTTTTGTAAATGAGACATCCTTACATTTAGATACCGTGCTGGGAAACTCGGGCAACATTGTTCTGCTCTGTTGCGGACAGTTTTAATATTTCTAGAGGACGGAAGACTGTTTCCTCCAATTTCAGATGAAGCTTCAGACAACTGGCCACAATGATTTTATGCTCCAAGGTGGGTGAAGTGTCGTTGTCCTGAGGTGTGGCTTGTTTAGGGGCTCTAGTCGGCTTTTTGCCCTTTTCAATGCGTGGGCGGAGTAGGATGCTAAACACACCAGTCAAAGATGCGTCTTGCGCCACCGAAGCAAGCTGTTATTTCGAGAAAGCGTTCTTCGCACAACTCCATTCTGAAATGCGGATCCTAATCTTCTCATGCGTTTCTTTATGTCAGGCGGATGACCCGTACGTGGTGCACTGGGAGTGGCACATAGAGAGCGACCACTTCCCACTGGCCAACACCACCCGCTTCCGGCGGGAGGAGCGCTGGCCGGCCCTGGGCAGGCTGAGCGTCACCGAGGTCCAGGACAACCCCGGGAGGTGCCCATGAGTCGGAACTGGGGCCCGCACCTTAAGGAGGCCCTGCGGGACGTGGCCAGGACCCTGTCGCCGGTCGGCCAGGGTTCGTACCCATCTCGCAATGTGCGAGGCTAGGTGCCGTAAGCTACCACCCGATATGGAGGGCATAGCGCACTATTGTCCATCCGTTTGTCGGTGACCTCACGCCCTTTTTGCATGTGGGATTTCTCATGTCCGAAAGCTTGTACCCGTTTCGCAATGTGCGAGGTTGGGTGGCGCAAGCTACCCCCCAATAGACCATTTGCTATATTACCCAAGCATCAAGGAGAATGCAGGGATTGGTGTTCCACGCGCCACACGCGCACGCCTTCCCCGTATAAAAGATTCGAAGTAAATAACCAAAATAAAGCGTTGACGAACGCGCGTGCAAGATGCCATTTGTTTTAGGTATTTGCTTTATAAAAGTTACTACTGCTGAGGCGAGCACGTGCGGCACGTGGAACACCAATCCCTGCATTCTCTTTGATGCTTGGGTAATATAGCAATAGGTCCATACAGAGGACGGAGTCTATTACTTTCCATTTGTCTGTCAGCAACCTCCAAGCCCAGGGGCGTAAAGTCGGGAGTAGATATTGGCAAATCTTAAACGCTTGCATTAATGGTCCCGAGAGAAAGAACAAGAAAGAGGGCGACAGAAGAGCGGAGAAAGAAATCAGCTGATAAGTTAGGCGTGTTCATTTTGTCGCGACGAGTTGAAGTTGCTTGAGTGCTCTTCAACTTCATTTTATTTTATAAAATGTGAGATGCCGGCATTTTGCATAAATTGAAGCTTGAAAAAACTAGATACACACCTTGGAAGTGATGTTTTTTTGCTTCTTGGCATGTATGAAAGCATCGCCAGCAATATGGTCCCATTGGGACCACCGATGTCTGCGTCTATGCCCCGCCGTCTGAAGCAGTCAGAATGCGTGGGACCTTTTGCTCTATATTATTATATTAACTCAATGTCCAGGCCCTTCTTTGCTTGTGGAGTTTCTCAACTACAAAAACAGAAGAAGGGCTGTGGCATAATAAAAATGTATGCGATGAGGCGTCCGATGTGGAGAAAGCTGATGCAGTTGGTGCATGTGAACCTTGTGACTCAGGCTTTGTGACAGAAGATGTGGGATTAGAGGACATTTGTAAGAATGGGTGCTGGTTTTGAGAGTGGTAGAATTATGTCTGTTGCATTTCTCCTACTGTCTGGCTTTTCTTTTCCTTTTGGGTTGGCAATGGGCTAGGACGCTTCAGCCCTTGTAAAGCACAAACAATGTTTCTAAGCACCTCAAGAAAGAGTTTAATAACAGCCTCATGATCCTTAGCTGTGAGTGTCAGTCTTGTTGAAGTACTATGTGTTCATCTTGAAACAGTACGACTAGACACAGACAAAGATAGAGACTGGATGATATGAATGCTGTCTAGTTGCGCTGTTTCAAGATGAATACGTACCAACTTGCCCTTGTGGGATTAGACATTGAGGATGCCTTGTGGGATTAGACATTGAGGATGCAGATATGTTTGTAAAGCATTGTGCCCCCCACCCCCGCAGTAGTGCCTGAAAGGTGCTGTGGGTTTCCATTAAATAATTAATAAACTGGCTTCGCCTTCCAGTGTGATTCAGCAGGTATCGCTCTAAGGTAGAATATTTCCTCGCAAGAAGCCATTCAGTGATGACAGAGAGACGATGCCGGGAGCAACTCTTATTGAGTACAAAACGAGCGTGTTGGTAACGAGTACATAAACATGAGGAAGATACACAAAAAGGGGACGGACAACGGACAACGTTGTCCGTCCCCCTTTTTGTGTATCTTCCTCATGTTTATGTAACTCTTATTGCTTAGTGAAGAAGTGAAGAACAGTTTAGTGAACACCAGATTTCACAAGCGAGGAGAAAACCACAAATGATGCAACACGTATTCATGTCATGTTGTGCACCTGTTGTCATTATGATGGTCTTTGAACAGCCCCAACTATTTTATCAGTAAGTTTTCTCCTCACGCTTGTTTCCCCAGAGCTACTGGCCATTTTAGGATCCTACCGGGACCTGCTGTTTCCCGCGCGGACGCTGAACAATGGCGAGGAAGTACGGACGTCTTACTGTCTGCACGCCCTCAACCACGTCCTCAAGGTGAGCAGGCTTTCGGCTGCATCTTGGAAAAATGCGACGTGTTCATGGCCAGCTTCAGCTAATAAGTTTCTTTGCACTTTGTATACTGCCTTGTGACTGTCCCGCTGTAGTGTCACTGGGCACTTTAACTTCCAAGTTTATTTCCGCAGTCGTTGCATGGCACGGACCTTGCTCCGGCATCAAAAAAGGAAGGCAACTTGTTAGCACGAGGTTTCAGTAGGCCCTTTCGGACACATGTGATGGTGACTGCTCCACAGTCTGCTTGACGTACCTAGGAATGGAGGACGGAAGTTTATGTGGTATGTATCGGATTTTGTGAGTGACGGAGCAAGTTAATGATGATTTATGTATGATACGAGCTTCTTTGTGAATAAAATGGGTATTTGGCAAACTGTGCTTGAATTATATATATATTTTTTTGTGTGTGTGCTAGGCATCATGTGCAGGCTATCTAAAGACAAATCTTGTTTTATGAATAAAAATTTTACCCCGTGGACTATACATAGAGTGCAGGCTGCAGTCCGGGAAATGCATTATTTGCCCACCTTATTTAGTGTTCCTTTCAGTTTCCTTGCATTTCAAACTTGCAACGATAATAGAGAATGGATTGAACCGCCTACTGAGCCGCTAAGTCGGATTGAGCACACATTGGAACAGCTTCAAGATTAGCTGTGTCTCGTGGTGCAGTACAGGATGACCAGGAGAAAATTTAGAAGGGGAGGCGGGAAAGTGGCGTGCCCCCCCCCCCCTTTTTGCAAGGCGACGTTTTTAATAAAAAATATGACATGCACCACCCTTTTCTTAGGAAGAAATCTTTAGCTTTAGGTGGACTGGCAATTATTAGGTCAACAAAATAGATCTGGGCAATGCTCCGCCTGTGACGTCAGATCTCTGCGGACTCCCCCCAACCCTGACCATAGATGTCCATGAGATCCCTTGCAACTTTACGGAGTGTTCTATTCTCTGCGCCGCCGTATTGACTGGGGAGTGTCTCGGCACAGAGGCGGTCTCGGGTGGTGCACCACAACGCCCGGCTGCACAAGGGGCGGCCTCCGAGCTGCGCGACCAGGGCCTGGCACGGCCACAGGTGCTCCTCGTGCTGCCCTTCAGGGACTCGGCCCTGCGCACCGTCAATGCCTTGGCCAAGCTGCTGGGAGCAAAGGACGTCGCCCACAGGAGCAGGTGAGCTTTGCCACAGGCGGTCGACGCTGCCTGTCTATGCTCGGCATCAACTGTTTTGTGCTACATTTTTGAGGCTAGCGTTGCTTCCACGGTCCTGCAACACCACACTGCTGCGAGAGCAAGTGGTTAATCTTAAGTCTCATTTGCACGCGCTTGCACAACTTGCTTCGAGAGCGTTGGAGCACTGTGGAAGCCACACCAGCCTCGACAACATTCGCAACTTTCAGCGATGGTGGTACCACAGTGTGAGAATCGTGCTCCCTAAGTCCTGGACGATCGGCTTCAGCATGGAGGTTCTTACTTACACCTTTCCGACGGGGGAGTATGTGGTAAGGCTCTTAAATATATTGAATTTCACAAAATTAGGATTGGTACTTATGCATCGCAGACCCGACATCAGACTGCTCTTGTGCGACGATCATCGAAATGACAGCTATTTCAATAGTAACTAGTGCTACTATAGGTCATGAAAGTTGAAAATAGCATGAAAGAGTTGATGCGAAGTAGTATAGTTGTTAATGGGGTCTATACTATAGTCTGTTGCAGGTTAAAAGAAGTAGTATAGCTGTTAATGGGGTCTATACCATAATCTGTTGGACGTTAGGAAAAGCAGGACAAGCCACCTCCCCCCCCAAAGTCCGCTACTCTTCATGATTGCCTGTTTCCTCCTCTCAACTCGCTCCCTTTCTGGTGTTCACCCTGCTAAAGTGGAAATAGTGGAGGGTTTTGTAGGAGGATCTTGTTCCGCTATCCTTAACCTGCAGCAGGCTAGAGTCACAGATGGGGTCTAGCTGGCCTGCTATGCACGTGTGCTCATGAAATGAAAGTGTCGGTCGAGACAACATACTCGTGCTTGTAGTACATTGGCTTTTAGTACTAGCAAACAATAGTTTTGCACTAGCAGACAATTGTGCAAACTGTCATCCAATTTTTTTATACTAGCAAACAATAGTTTTGCATCACCAAAGCTATCGTCCGCGATGCACCCATGGTGATTGTACCAGTTTGAGTGATGTTTCTCACTCAAACTGGTAATGAGGCCCCTGGGAAGTCGTCGACTTTTTTTTGCGTCGACAACTTCAACTTGTTGCTGCAGGTTCGAGAAAGAGTTTGGCAGCCCGGAGGAACCGCCGAAGAAGTGGCTGGAGCGTCCGGAGGACTACGAGCGCACGTTTCGGGCAACACGGACGACGCGTTCCGCATCGGGCTGCGCGTCTCCGGCCGCAGCCTCCGTCTCTACTCGGACTTCTACTCGCCGGACATCCTGATAGCGTCGCCCCTCGGACTCCGGACAGTCATCGGAGCTCCTGGCGAGAAGCAGCGGGACTTTGACTTCCTCTCGTCGGTGGAGTTTGTCGCGATAGATCAGGTACGTTGCACGTTCGTACTGGGGTGCCTGCAGCGCGTCACCGGCTGGTCTGTTCGCCTCCACCTAAAAAGTGGTCCCTGAATTTCCGCCCGACGATGTCGTCAAAGTGTCATGTTGTCGCCGGCTGCGATACTGGGGGTTGTCATGGCAGCAGTGGTGGATGTTGTAGGCGCCCGTTCTGCTGCAGGTTCGCTCTCCAGCGTGACAGTCTATGGAAGCTTTGGGAGTTGGGACGCCGCAACGACGGTGGCACTCGCATTTGCTTAGGCTTTTTTCCGGGTGACGTCGCTTGTTGCCACTTCGAGACCACTTTCGATGCGTGGCCAGAATAGGACGCTAAACACACCAGTCTGAGACGGTCTAGGAACCACTGTTTGTGCATGCGTCGTTTTGTTCCGGCGACCCTGTCCTTTTGGCACGTTTTGGCGTGTGTGTGCATCTCTGCAAATGGTTAACTACACCACAATGGTGGTTACAGATGGTTTCAGTGGAAACTTGAAACTTTAGTGGTCCAGAGTCACTTTTCTCCTTCACACCTTTTAAAAGCCCTGCTGTATTGTTGACACAAGGCTTGGAGGCCTCCATTTTACCAGTACCAAAGCACAGCGCATATGTGGGGTGACCAGGCATTTCATTTTGGCCGGGACATTCGATTTTTAGAGGTGCATTTCTGCTGTTTCATCAATTTTCCTAAGCGAAGCCTCGCGTCCCGTTTTCGTGGGAATGTGCGTGCATAGTTGCGAAATGAGTGCTAAGCAAGTAGAGGAAATTTAAAAGAATACATAATAGATTTAAAAAAAAATAAACATACTATGAAAATGTTGTCTCCCATAGAGTAAATTTAGAGCTCTTTCTGTGGTTCCATCTGTCCATAAGTTCTGTTTACACAGACGTCTGCTTGGTGCACTTTCCTATATTACTATATTTGGCATGCCTCGATTTTGTCTAAAAATGAAGAAGAAAGGTTATTGTGTACCGAGTACCGTATTTACTTGCATAATGAACACACTTTTTTTCCCCAAAAATTGACACATATTTGGGGGTGCGTTCATTACACGGGGTAAAATTTTTGCATTTACACATTTCGTGCAAAGGTCATATTAGGTGCCAATATGACACGGCAAGTTACTGTGACCCTTCTCCACCGATGGAGGCGTACCCACGGCTGGTCGGGGGTGCGCCGCAGTGACCATGCTTTATAAATTGTGAACCTTTTAGGGTGCTTTCGGTGTGCCTTTTGCCGAAGGAAAGCGCATTACGAAGCTCACTCAGCAGAGAGAGCAACACGACCGTTCTTAAGCCTAACTACTTTCACGATTTCACTGTCCGAAAGCGGACCACAGACAACGGCATGTTTGTTGACATGAATGCATCCCATAGGCGAAGAATGTCCAAAACTAGGCAATTCCTCGACCCAAGCTTCATCAAGTGTGCGCGCCGCTCAGTTTCACGGTTGATCACTTTCGCAACTACGCAGTTGCAGCCATTTTGAGAGCGGCTTGGCTTGACAGCTTGGGAGCAAAAGAAAAGTGGCTTGGTGGCAGGGTGTCGAACCGGAACCGAACCGAACCGAAAACCGGAACCGAACCGGTATTTTTCCGGAACTGAACCCGAACCGAACCGTTATGATTGTTATCGCGATGAACCCAAACCGGAACTGAACCGGAAAAAAATAACGGTTACCGGCTCACGTCAAAACGGTTCGGCCACGCACTGTTGACAATGAATGTGCTATCAATGGCATTTGTTTTTAAGTGCCGTCAACTGACACACACCTCGCTTACATATTTTTCTTCTCCACTCAGTCTTAGGAATATAAACGCTGCATCCATGAATTTTGACAAACGCTGCATCCATGAATCTTGACATAGGAACCAGTATTGCGCTGGTCGCGGCTTGCACGAAAAAAAAATTGGAAGGCTGTGCAAAAAAAAAAAAATCACGTCACGGGATTTTATTTTTTTACAATCTCGTAAATCCTATAAATGCTGCTGTGTGCTCATTTCATAACACGTTTCTAGAACGCGCGAGTTCTTGCAGCTTGCTTCCTATCGGAATGAGAAAAGAAAAGGCTGTGGAGTTTGATAATGTTTGAGGGAGAGAAAGAAATTTTATTTACAGTTGAAATGAGCATTCATGAATTATATCTGCTCTTCGCTGCCCCAACCACCGGTCAGAGTATATCGAGCTATGAAGTGTCAAGATTTACATGCCGTATTTTTTCGTACCGGAAACTCGATAAATGCGGGGAAAAAAACAGGGATACAAACCCTAGTCGCTCGCGGAGAAGCGAAGCTGCGCGCACTTTCGAATTTGACAAAGGATCTGCCGAGCTTCTGTTGCTTCCGTCGCCTGCCCAGCGTAGTCATGGGACTCAAGCGGGCGCGTGCGCTCAAACCAACGCTCAGCAGACGCTGGAGTTAGCGCCCGTGACAGACAGCCCTGTCATCAGACAGTCGTTGTTTGCCGCTTGCATTGGCTACAGGCTTTTATAAACGTTATGCACTACTAGTTTCGACGATGTATCCCGTTTCGTATGTGTTGATTTCAGATGTTTTATTTGTAATTTATTTTGATGTTGCAATTTGTCATTTATAATTTCCGAACCGGTTCGCAAACCGGTTCAGCGCGCTCCGAACCGGTTTGCGGATCGAATTAATCGAACCGGAACTGAACCGGAACAAAATAAACTTACCTGAACCTGAACCGTAACCGAACCCGTATTTTTTTCGGTTCGACACACTGCTTGGTGGGTTTGGTGGCTAGCCAAGTTGGATGCAGTTCGAGACTCGCGGAGCCTCAAATTGGAGGTGCGTTCATTACGCGAGGGAGAATAAGTCCAAATATTAGTACCGTTGTGGGGGTGCTTTCATTATGCGAGTAAATAATGCGCTCAAATAAACGAAGAACTTCAGAAAAGTGTGCATTTGTACAGTGAACCGAGTAGTAGCAGGGCTTGCTTTTTCTTTCGGCACCATTCCCCGCTCCTTGTTCTGCTCCCCGATGTACCGTTTTCCATGCGGTAGATTATGGTCTAGAGCACTGCACGGCCCGGGCCAGCCTGAAAGCCTGAACCCGGCCTGGCCTGGCCTGGCCTGGCCCGTGGGCTGGGCTCGGGCCGGAAAGCACTTATTTTCTCGGACCCAGGCCGGGCTCGGGCTTAAACCAAAATGCTTGCAGAACATGCCAGCCCAGGCCTGGGCAGTCCTGTGCCGTAAATTCTAAATTGTTAGGAACAAAAATTTTGCTCATTGATCTTTAGGTTCATTGAAAACGGGAGTTACCGCCATACCTCTAATCACCGACAGGAATAGAACGACAGGGTGTCTCTTTTTCATGCTTGGGCTCCTGCATGTGCTCGTTACCTCCCACTGCGCGTTGGCTGCGTGCGTCTGTGCAAAGGAAGGTAGCTTGCGCCGGAAGCGGGACAACCGAGAGACCTGCCTGCCATCCTATCATTAACTAAGCATAACAGTCTTCATAGTCCACACAACGAGCAATTCTTGCGTCCCACCTGCCCTCCCAGGCGGAGGGTGTTCCTGATGCAGAACTGGGAGCACCTGCTGCACCTGATGGAGCACCTGAACCTGCGGCCGACGGCCCCACACGGCGCGGACTTCTCACGGGTGCGGCTGTGGTGCCTGCAGGGCTGGGGGCGCCACTTCCGTCAGTCGGCCATCTTCAGCCAGGTGGCCCTGGCGCCCATCAACGCACTCCTCACACGCCACGGCAACAACTACGCCGGCAGCGTGTCCGTCATCAATCCGCTGCCCACAGGGAGTATCTCGGGCAAGTTTGTTTTCACCATCTTCTGGGTGTAGTCTTTCTTGTGTTCCTGTTGTTTGTATAGGTAGCTTCTGGTACAAGTGTGCCAGAGGTTTGCTTCCTAAATTTATTCATAAATATACTGGGTGCTTTGGCGAAGACTTTCAAAAATGCCTACCAATAGGATGGTTGAGAAAAAGGGAACTCTTTTCGGGAACAAACTGACAGCCATGGCAGACATCGGGGATCGCTAAAATGTGCCCCTAAAATTTACTCGTTAACTTTTGAATTAGTTAAAAGAAGCGTATGGTTCCAATTATAGAAACCTGCCAGGTGCCATCGAGAACAATGAAATCAGTTAATTTCAGAGACTTAAAAGGGGCTTTCCGGAGCTTTCTGAGATCGTCTGTTTATGTTGTCATATTGCGTAGTAGGTGCAAGTCAATATGTATACAAAGTTTTAGATTACAAAACCGTTTATTAAGTAGATGGCAGTAGAAATATATCAGGACTATTTTCCCTTGGAAGACAATCCCCCATTCCCTGCCCATTGCTAAAACTTGACCAATGGAAATGCTGCATCTCGCGGTGCATGCGAACGTTATTATTGCAACACTTTTTAAGCTTGTTGTAAATTAGAGTTTGGGAAAAGCGTAAACTGATTGAGGTGCGGGAAACATAGTTCGCAATTATCGTTCCAAAACCAGCGAACTATGTTTTCTCCCCGCAAGCTTGTTGCTAGGGGGTGATGCATCGGCGCGTCGGCTCGTCTGCTTCCCGGGGCGTGTGCAGGCGTGCGTTTGCGGGACACGTGTTCCTTCTTCCCGTGGATCCCGACTCCGAAGCACGCTTTGCGATCCTTCCACAACAACGAGTCAAACTTTTCCTTGTCATCTGTGGAATGCGACTGCGTATTGCAGTAGCAGCGCGACGGATGCGGTGCGACGAACGACGACTGTCGAGCACAAAGTCCCGGCTCCTTGACGACGGTCCGCACGTGTTCAAGAAATTCCTCCGCGGGTCGGCGGTTGGCCGCGTTGGTGACACGCAGTGACGCCGGAATCCTTCGCTTGCTATATGCTGACGCGTAAAGAAATGCCCCTCCCGTTTTCCGGGGTCATCTCAGAAAGGGGGCGTGCCGGGGACTTTGATACTGTAACAGTTTTAATAGGGAAATCCGCCGCGCATGACCGTAATTTTATGATTTTTAGGATCCTTAGGGCCCGTAGATGGAGTTACCAGCATAAATAGACCATCGCAGAACGCTCCGGAGGGCCCCTTTAAAGAAGCACTGAACCTAGGAAAAAAATTTCCTTCTTTCCTACCTGGTTAGGAGAGGCAAGTGTCAAAATAAATGTTTGTCGAAAAAATATTTTTGTGGTCAATATTTATGTCTTAATACGAATTTATTAGTGGGCAACACCGAAACTGTACTTCTGCGAGGTGATGACGATAGCCTGCAAATTGAAAAATTCGTATTATAACATAAATCTCCGTAGCAACCGGAGACATGGAACGATGAAAAAACAAGTCTCGGCCGAGATTTGTGGTTTTGTCCTGTTTTTTTATTGTTCAGTGTCTCCGGTTACTATGGGAGTTTACCAGCTCGCCAGTGTTTTACCCTTTCTTCAATAACATAGATATGGGGCAAAAAAATTTTTTTTTCTTCGACGAACATTAATTTTGAGACATGCCCTGTCCTAATTACACAGAAAAAAGTTTCTTTTCCTATGTTCAGTGTTTTTTTAATCTGAAACGCGGGAATGTGCTGAAGTTACCACCAGTGCAGCAGACACGAGGCTGACGATGCCAGAACGCAGACAATATTATCAACCACGTTCCTGTTGTGCAATGCCGCACAGAAAAGTCGACACTGAGCATACGTGGCTCGCATCGACGTCGCCTCGGAGGCCATTGTGGTGTCCTTGCTACCGAGCGCCTACGTTCCACAACATACATTTCACTCCGCCGAATTCGTTTTTGCCAGCAAGAACTAGTAGAACGACCACCGGCACGGTGCGACGACATCATGTGCCACCAGGTATGGGTGGCCGAGGCAGCCACCCGACACAAGGGGTATTGCCACCTGCATCCATCTACCTGTGCTAACTGGATTCCTCTGGGTGCAGAGGTGACGGTGGCCCTGCCCCAGGTGTTCCGGCGGTTCCAGTGCCCGAGAGCGTCAGAGCTGGCAGACACCCGCTTCGCGGCGTTCGTGGAACGGGTGCTGCCCCAGCTGCTGGAGGCCCCCGGAGGAGGTGTCATGGTGTATGTGCGATCCTACCTCGACTTTGTGCGCTTGCGCAACCACCTCAGGCGCACAGAGGCCAGCTTCACACAGACCTGCGAGTACACCCCGGATGCCAAGGTGGGTGGATCCCTCAGGGATTCCATTCCTGCGCCAAATGCGCCATTTTGCGCCTTAAGCAGTTTCCTGCGCCATCCTGATAAAATTTCGCGAAATTGCGCCAAAGTGCTTCAAAAGCCGTGTTTGCGGATTGGACGGCATTTTCCGCCACCTACCCGAGCCAACAGCAACCTTACACAAATGAGACACCTAGCGGAACCCGGAACTGGTCCCGCGATCAGTTCCGGCACTCCGCCTAGCGACTAGAAACTGAAGGTGGGTGTGACATTTCTTGTTTCTTCTTTGCGTCTTGGTCGTACCCGTGGCGTGGTTCTAGCGAGTTCGATTTCTGCCAAGGTTCACTGTTGTGTGCAGTTACGCCACGCTTATGTTAGCCTGCTGTTCAGAACGGCCGGCATTCAAAGGGACTGCTGTGCATCGAATGCAATGCGTTTCATCCGACCGGTGGCTGTACCGGTATGCAACAATAAGTGCAATCATTAAGCAAACATATTTAACGATACTTTAGAGTGGAATATCCAAAAGGTATCGACACGACGAAATAGAAGCGATATCGCATAGCTTAATTTATTTGGGGTTATGTCAGACGTAACGCTAAGCAGTGCAAACTTCACCACACTTTTTCAGCCCTTTAGAGCAGTGACTTATATCTTGTACTACTTCAATTGAGCTTATGCGAGCTATATAAAAATTAACTTTCTCTCTCTCTTTCTTTTTTTAGTTGTTTGGCTTACGTTTTTTAACGCGTCAGTACTTGAAGAACCTTTAGTGCTCCAAACTGCTCGAAAATGCATATTTTGGTGCTCCAAACTGCTCCAGAATGCATATTTTGGTGCTCCAAACTGCTCCAGAATGCATATTTTGGTGCTCCAAACTGCTCCAGAATGCATATTTTGGTGCTCCAAAAATTGCTCCAAATTCCATTTTAGCAATGGGATCCCCGATCCCTGCTTGAGCCACCGTGGTACGTTTAGTGTACCGCTCTACCCATGCATCCCAAGTGGTCTTGAAGTGGCGGAAAATGGCGTCGCAAAAGCCGGAGTGTCACGCCGTCGGATGTCGCGATCCCGAAGGTTGGACCTAGAAGTCCTTCGTCCTACACATTTATTCTTTCTTCAATCTCGAAACAGACCAATTGAAGACGCGTTGCAGGCACTGTACCGACGCGGATCGCATCGCAGGTGGCACGTGCGCGGAACCTGTTCTTTCGGGGCCGCCGCCGCCTGCTGCTGTACACAGAGCGGTTCCACTTCTACCGGCGGTACCGCATCAAGGGGGTGCGGCAGCTGGTCTGGTACGAGCTGCCCAGCCTGCCCCACTTCTACCCCGAGCTGTGCTCCCTGCTCCAGCCCAGCATGCAGCGTAACCGCCAGGGGGGCAGCTTCGCCTGCTCTGCCCTCTACTGCAAGCAGGACGCACTCCCGTTGGCCGCCGTGCTGGGGTCGGCCAGGGCGGCCATGCTGCTGCACGCGGAGAGCGACACGCACGCCTTCGTGTCCGGGGACTGAGGGTCGCTGTCCACACCGCAGTCTACTCCTGAAAACGTGTTTTGAGCGGCCAAGTTCTGTCGGAAGAATCGAAGAGCAACGGCCCCGCTTTCGTCTCGGGTAATCGGGGCACCTTCCGGAAGGTTTCCACTCTGCCCACCCCAGGACACGGTGCGAGATGTATATAGGTGTGGACACGCAGCACGATAAAGGCTGCAACGCGATTGACCAGACGAAGTCCCATTGGCGCGCACGCCGATGGCCTATGTTGACAATGTCTCCGCCAGTGCAACTGAGAAAAAAAAGAAAAAAAAAGAAACAATCAAAAACACAAAAAGTATCTTGTTGCCACGGTACCTCTGCACGTCTGCATTCCGCTCGGCGCGTCTGCTCCGACCTCGATTGTGCCAGAGATCTTTCCGCTTCGACGCACTTTTAGAACTTTTCTTGCCGCTGTTGAGGCATGAAACTAGGGTCATTGACAAAGCTGCGTCTAAGCAACACACATAGCACGAGTGCCGAGCTCTACGTGGCGCGGCACACCTAGAAAACGATTATGAGGGCATGCCTCCCATAGAGAAGCGTGGGAAACCGGGCCTGCAACAGGCTACCCCTAGCCGATTATCGAAGAGTCCTCCAGTGGTGCCGCTTGCAACTAAGCCGAGGACTTGATCCGACAGCTGCGATGCATGCAGCATACACACATATATATATCTTGCACCGTGGTATCGAGTAATCGAGGTGCCTTCGCAAAGGTTTGTACTCTGCTGACCCCAGGAGCAAGCTCCTCGGCGATCTTCAGCGGGAGAGCTGCCAAACAATGGGAGTGCTGCCAAACAACGGTAGTGCTGCCCATGAATTTGTCTTCGGAGAAATGGACTCCTCACATCGGTGATTGTGTTAAGCAACTGGAAAGTGAACCCTTTGAGCATTTGTTGTGGCTGTTGGGGCTCGGCTCTCCGCCGAGCGCCAAAGTGTGGATTTTGTTTGCGGCAGATCTCGGACGACGGAGCTGCTACCGAGATTGTCGGGAGTTTAGGGTCTCTCAAACGTGCCGCACCCTTCTCTTCGAAGGGGGTTTATAGCCAACGGCTCGGTGTTCCCAAATAATCGGTCAGCATAGCACATGCGGAGCAGGAAAATGGCACGGAGACGCCCAACTCTCGAGGCACCACGAACAATTCTAGTGTTTTGTGGAGAGTCCATTCTAGAAGGCCACACCCATCGCTGCTTAGCGCGACTGTGAACCCAGGTTTTCGGCAGAAAACCGCCAATGCGGAGAATAAAGAGTATAACGCCGAAGAAGTGCGGGTGAAGACACCTTTATTTCGGGTGTGCCGGTCTCGCAAGACCGACACGGCTGCCAAAAGAGAACCGCCCTCGCGAGCATTTCGTTGCACAAACCCCGATACTCTGGACTCATTTGCACCCCAACACGACACCAAATTCAACACGAAATGATGTTGGTTTGCCACAGAGTCGTCGCGCCCACGTGCGGCAGAAACACTGACATTGGTCCACACCAATGTCGTGCTAAGGTACGAACACCTTGTTTTAAGGCCCGTTTGCACACTCGCGTTTTCTTGGGATCATGTGCCTCGAAACCCCTCTAAATCTCTCGGTATGAGAGAAGACACGCTGGCTAGTCTTGTGCGAAGTTCGAAGCGAATTCGAAGCGAATAGTGGTTTTGGCCGAATATTTTCGAATCGAATATCGAATAGTTTTTCCTCACCTTTCACTACCATTGCGTAATGCCTAAATGAAAACCCAGCTAAACTTGTGAACGTTGTTCCACTTGTTCATTTACAAGCTAAGTTTAATCTATCTATATTTATGAACTGAACTAAGGTCTGATGTCTTGGGATGGCAAGTAAACAACAGATTTGACATAAAATTAATCCTATAGAGATGGCCAACTATACTCAAATTTAGTGAATTTACAAATATTGCTAGATGAAATATTGTTTCTTTAATCTCGAGTTAAGAGAGAATGAATCGCGCATGATGAGTGCAGGCTGCAAGGACAGTACGTTTAATTTTGACACACTCACAAAGTTTACATTTATTTTCAAATGCAGACGGCACGCGTGCACCCTCCTGTTTTGAATGTATGCTTTTCTTCCAAGCAAGCAATGGCGATATTCACACTTTTCCAAGTGTTTATCGCGGCAGGTTACCCCGTTGAGTGTGCTTCTTACCAAGCACCGATGTAATGCAGAAAAGCAACATCCGCGGAGCTCGCTTTCGCGAGTATTGCTTCTCCGCAGTGCTCCGGTGCTCGCTAAGAAGCGCACTCAACGGGGCTAACCCGACGCAATCAACACTTCGAAAAATGCGAATAGTGCAGTTCTTCTCGAAGCGAATATCGAATAGTGTATTATTCGAAACTGCTATTCGAAATTCCGAATATTCGCACAACCCTAACGCTGGCACCACCTAGGTGACCCTGGAACTCTATTTCACTATACTTCGTTTCAGCTTCCGTCCGAGCGCAGCCAAAGGCTGGGGGACGGTTCGCAACTTCGAGAAGAGCATTCCTACGCACCACAAAGTAGTCCGCAAAAGTATATATCTATATCTTTTTTTTATATAGCTGTTTTGTGCATAAACGTTGCACAATATTCCAGATGTGTACTGCTGAGAATGATTTGCAACTAAAGGAATGAATTATCGGAAGTTTATGTCGTTATTAATATATGTTAATGCATGTGGTTTGGTGAAAACACGTGCATCCGCTGGCAACACTGCTGCAGCGCTCGCTCGGTTTTTCCGTGCGATTTTATTCCCGTAATGGCCGAATCATGTGCTTCTCTCCTTTCCTCACCGAGTCGTTTCAAAACGTCCTTTCGCAAAGGCACGTTCGGGCGTCAGGCGCGAAAGGTCGTGATGAATGTCTACTTTTAAATTCGGCAGGAGACTCCGGCCGCGTCGTACCGCGATTGCGTTGTAAACAAGAAAAGCGTCCGGGCCACTACAATTCACTGATACGCGGCGAAATCAGGGCACTTCTTTACCTGCCGGTCACGTTGAACGCCGAGAAGCTGGTGGAAAGGCCTGCGCCTCGAGCCCCGGTATATCCAAGCAATACAAGGAAACATCAACGGTCGGGTCATCGGGCACCTTGCAATGTGTACTTACATCTCGAAACTATGCCGAAATGCCGAACAGGTGGAAAGCTCGGACACAGACGCCAGCGGCCAGCCTATGTACTGACATCCCCTGTGACTTAATTTCAGAACGTAAAAGGGCACGTTTTAAACCTGTAGCAGACGATACCGTTCATACACCCGTAGCAGACGAAATACTCGGCGAGCGCGGGCGGCGCTGACGACCAGCGGCGAAGCGGAGTGATACAAAAGTGCAGGCGAGATCGCGTGACCTGTTGCCGGCGTGTGATTGGCTCCGGCCACACGTAGCTTTGGCTACGCTCGGACGGAAGCTGAAACGAAGTATAGAGCGAAGGTTTTTCTGTATTTGTGAGCTCAGGTACTATGAGAAATGGACGTTTTAACGTTGTTTTCCCGCTTAATTTTGAGTGGAAACTGTAACGTCCCATAACGCAACGTGCGTGGTTACGCCGACGGCGTTGCTGCCTAACCCAGAAATGGGTGCCTAAGAGCTGCGCTCTAAAATAACTATGCAATGTAAGCAAATGAAACTCTCTCTGGGAATATTCTCTAGATCAGTGGTTCAAAACCGGGGTCCACGGACCCTTTGGGTCAGTTTTAATGCTCAATCAAACCGAGTACAATTTTTTTTTATTGATGGTGGCTGCTTAACAAAGTTAAATAGACGAAACCACGTGCACCAAGTGAGTAGGGTTGATTATTCTCCATTTAAGGGCTGCAAAGTTGGCTTGCACATATTTAGTTTTCTTAATTTATCCTTTTGTCATTGCAACCGTTCAATGTTGCACCCTGCTCCCCGGCAGATGGGGTGCCCATTACTTCCGCCGATCAAGAAGGGCTCCCCGATACATCTGTGGTTGAGAACCACTGCTCTAGATCTTGGTGGATGTAAATACGGCCTTTTTCAAAATGAAAACTTTTTTGCAGAAATTTTTTTTTCTTTGGGTATTGTTCTTAAGGCACACGGTCCTAAAGAGTCGCAAATATGTTAACGGGCCTTTCCATGTTGCAACAAGTGTGCTGCACCCCAACACAACGTCATCTGAACGCAAGACAACGCTGCTTTGCCGCTGGTCAGATAATGTGGCGAGCCACTACGCAACCGGAGTACCGGCATTGGTCCGTACCAACATTGCAACTGGGATACAAACAGCCCATTACACATTGCGGCAAGAATTTGGTGCCCCGACAAAACGTTGACTGAACACATGCCAACACTAGTTTGCCACTGGTCAGACAATCTTGGCAAACCACCACATGACCAGAACACGGACATACATTGGTCTGTGCCAATGTCGCACTGGGATACGAACAGCCCCTCACAAGTTGGAACGAGAACTTTCCACCCCCAACACAACGTTGACCAAACGCACGCCAACGCTGGTTTGCAACTGCTCGGATAATATTGTCGAGCTGGCGCACAACCAAAACACTGACATTGGTCCGTGCCAACGTCACGTCGGAGTAGGACCGGCCCGCTGCAGCGAGCGTGCCGCGGGCCCACTTTTGCACGCGCTGATGCCTCTGCCGTTTGGGGCGGGGCCACATGAAGTCTCCCTGTACAGACGGTCACTGGGGCTTCTCAGGGGTGGGGCGGCCGCAGGTGCAGCTTCTTGGGCGTCCGGCACATTTGCGGCTTCCGCTCGTCAGAAGAGTCCGAGGTGTCGATGCCCGAGTCCGGAGGCTCCGAAGACACCAGCTCCGCCAGCAGTGCGCTCAGCTTGTCCAGGAAGTTGGCCACGCCGTCGTAACCTGAGACCATGCAGATGTGGCACGGTGAAATTGGTGGACAAAGTTGCCCACAGTCGCCGACGGCGGAAAGGCCCGTTCACACATACAGCATGTCCTCCCCAAATATTACAGGGTGTTTTCACCGCAAGAATAAACAACGCACCGCTGAACACTCGTTCTTTGTCCAAATGTAACGTTGGCAGTTCCGAACCAGGTGCCAAGGTTTCAGAACAAACCCTCATCTTATCAGAAAGTTATAAGTAGGGCTCAATGTTTCTGGATAAATCAGAAAAACACTTGCCAATACGGATTTATATCAAAAAGGAACTCGAAATTTCAAAGTCACAATAACAAAACTAAAAGCAAGAAGAAAAAAAGTGACGGTATTTTATTAGAAGTTTGTTGGACTGATCTCTGTGACAATTGCTAGATTGCGCTTCCTTGCTCTGCTGTGGCTCCATAAATGCACCCACTAGACAGCCATCTTATGCCACCAAAAATTCAGCCAGCTGCAAGTTGCTGAGGCTGCACGACAGCGTGCTGCAAGGCAAGTTCGCCATCAGTCGCCGAAGAAGTATTTTTTTTTTTTAACCCTTGTGTAAATGGTCATAGTTTCCATTAAAAACATGTGGATAAAATACAAAAAAATCTTATTCGGCGAATGATCAGAACGAGCAGAAAGCGTTTCTTCCAGCATGCTGCCGCCCAGCCTCCGCGAATGGTCCGCAACTTTCACCCGACTGATTTTTTGGTGGCCCAAGATAGCCGTCCGGTGGGAAGCGTCACTGAACCCTACGACGATTTGCTGGATCGCTGATCGCCCCTCTGCAAATGCGGCCACCAGTCGGCCATCTTGCGTCACCCGCTCTAGCACTGTCAAGCCTAGACAGTTACCATAATTACCATCTGTGGGTCACGTGGCAACAGATGCAAAGGTCACGTGACAGCAGCCTTGACTATGATTCAGCGGGTAACGTAGGATGGCTGACCGGTGGCACGCAATCACGCAGTGGACCAGCAAATCGTCATAGAAATCAGTGGGAAGTGTGAGCCAGCAATTTTTATAGAGATCAGTGGTTTGTATTAACACAGAGTTATTGGTACAAAAAAAAAAAAAAGGCCACTTCAGTTTTTTTTAATTTGTGACAGTTGATAAAAGGGAGTTTCCCATTTATCTCGTCAAGGTTCGTTCAGGACGAGTCAATGTACTTCTGGGCTATGACAGAAGTCACCGTTCCAATTTCCAGTACCATGCTCTTTACATGTTTGGATAAAAGAGAGGTGGTGTTTTTATAATGGTGGATAATATAAACCTATAGATTTCATAGGACTGGCAGGTAGTGATGCAAGACTATCGATAGTGTTGCAGAACTATCAATAGTACTATTGATAGTTTTTCGATAGTCGACTATCGATAGTACTATTGATAGTTTTTTTACTATCGATAGTCAGATTTTTAGCGATTATGGAGACTATCGATAGTACTATTGATAGTTATGCACCACTAGAGCGAACACAGTTGCCGCATCGCCGCTCGCACTCCCTTCCTCCTCTCTTCGCCCAAACTCCCATCTTCATCATCACTGAAAGCTGAACCAAAGTTGGGATGGTAAGTGCTTGGGCTAGTTGGTGTTCCATTTGAAAAAATAAAGCGAGAAAGGAGAAGAGGGAGAGACGCAAACTACTAGTGTCGCAAAGCTATCGATAGTAAACCGTCGACAGTACTATCGATAGGTTTACGGTAGTAGACTATCAATACTTTTCCGATTGTCGATTAACGATAATTTTCCGATAGTCTACTATCAATAGTACTATCCACAGCTTTTTCATAGTCAACTATCGATAGTACTATCGATAGTTTTTAGACGCAGCTCTTAGGCGCCCGTTTCTGGCTTGAGTGGCGTCGACGTCGGCGTAACTGCGTGGTGCATGATGGGTAAATTTCCCACGTTCGGAAAAATATTCCCCGCTAAATCTAGCAGAATATTTTCCCCGCTAAATTTAGCGGAAAATTTTCCCCGCAAAATCTAGCGGAAAATTTTCCCCGCTAAATTTAGCGGAAAAATTTCCCCCTCAGATTTAGCGGAAAATTTTCCCGCTAAATTTAGCAGAAAATTTTCCCGCTAAATCTAGCGGAAATTTTCCCCGCTAAGTTTAGCAAAAAATTTTCTCCGCCTGCCTCGCCCCGCCCCCCCCCCTCGAGGTCACGTGACTCCCATGTGACCCCCTGGTCATGTGACCCCCCCGTGCCTTCCCCTCCTCCTCAAGAGCTGCGCTCTAATTCGGCGTTACAGGGAGTTGTAAACGGCTTTCATTTTTTTTGACAGTCGATTACTAATAGTATTATTGATAGCTTTTTTTTACTATCAATAGTATTATCGATAACTTTGCACCACTACTGGCAGGGCAACGGAAGACTTGTGCTTCCCAATGACTACGTCAGGAGCTTGGCATTTTCGATGTACCGATGTTTGCCAGATCTGTTGTGGGATAGTTAGCATTGACAACTGCAAAAATGCCAATGCCAAATACCAGCATTTTTTTTCTTTATGAATTTGGGTAGTGTCTGGTATTTTATGCTTATTTAGAATTTTAAAAATTTAAACACAGTAAAATTGAGCTTCGAATTTCGGAGAATCGGAATTTAACAAATATAAACTCCAAACTTACAGAGGTGGGAAGCTAACAAACATAAACTTCAATAAACCCCGAATTTTTGGTGTAAAATAAACTGGGGGAAAAAACCTTCCTAATTTTACATAATATAGACTGAAGACATGGAAACCTACTACTAGTTTATGAGTGATTTTCTGAAAATTTCAATGGGACAATGGCGGCTGACAGTTCCCTCGATATAAGCAGCTGAATGGTGCCAGTTTAACAAGAACGGGTCCCATTTTCTACTGAAACTTTCAGAAAGTCACTTATAACTTTTGAATAGGATAACTGTTTAGTTCGAAACCTTGGCATCTGGTTTAGACGGCCAGTGCTATACTCAGGTGGAGAATGAGCGTTGGCAATGCATGGTTTACTTTCGTGGTTAATAACTGCCCTTCTCGTTCATTGGCACCATCTGGCGTCAATCTTTTGCCGTCGATTTTAATGGGAAAATCAGCCACACATGAACGAAATGTTTGTTCTTTTAGGGTGCTTAGAGCCCATAGATATAGTTATGACCATAAATAGACTACTGCAGAATGTAGTTTGCTGACCCTTTATCCCCTTGATGGTTGTCGCCGTACATGTATGGTGGTAATGACACATTCGAAAGTATCTGCCTGAACGCAAACTGTGCACATTACGGGAGGGGTTGCTATTTGCTACGTCTTTGGTGAACTATGATTGTCACGATCTTGCATGTATTTTGCATTGCTGGGCTATTTATAGCTTTTAAATTAGACTCTCACGTGCATGTGATGCTGACTTTGCACACCAACCGCTTTGGCGATAGTGCCAGACTTCCAATGCTTTTGGAATTAAATTTGGAGGATGAGAGCTCATCATCCGACGGAGAAGTTCTGTAAAGTGCTTCCGGTTAGGAATCGAAGCCGCTAGAATGTCATGGAAGCGAATGCACAGAAATGAAACAAAATGGCAAAAAGGATGACAACTTTTTGCCTTCAATATTTTCATTTGATGCTCCTAAAGCGAATGCACCGAAATGAAACAAAATGGCAGAAAGGATGACAACTTTTTGCCTTCAATATTTTCATTTGATGCTCCTAAACCTAAACAGACTATACGTGCTCCTGAGCATTGACCCTTTCTTTATGCTATTCCTTAGCAAACCGAAACGAACAATAGGAAACATCTCTTATGGGGGGGCGACGGCGTGTAGCTTGTTATGTTGAGGGTTGTTACCCTGCACGTCATTCTTTGGCTTTCTGATCGGCTAATACTGCAATCTCATTGTTACAAGGCGATAATAAAATCCTCAGGACTTGCCACTCCCAGCGTTTTCTTAAACAATCACTAAAAAAAAAAAAAATATTATAGGTGATTATTGTCTTGGAGAGGCTAGAGCCACTAAGTAAGGTAAGCTTCAGGGTAACCACATTTCAGCCATCGGATGAATGGATGGATAACAGCTGTACCCTTTAGTGTACGGCAGCTAGCTGTCATTTAGAATCGTGGCTGCCAGCTGAAATGGTGATTGCCATTTGTTTTTCGTTAACTCTTTCCAACACTAGTAGTGTGTAAAGAAAAAAGCTAACGCGTGTTTCAGTAGGTTATGAACGTCAGAAATTTATTCTGAATGGTATGCGTGTGAAACTGAAAAAAAATACCCCGGGTCCCTAAGCCTTGTTTTACATCACCGGAATAATAGACCATTTGCAAGGCACTCCAAGTGCCTCTCGGCTCCGCACTCAAGGCATCATGCGGAACGGCAGTTCCTTCAGTTGTCCTAGTGATCGCATTAATTTACGACGAACTCTATGGTTACATTAGCTTTGAGCACTGAGTCACCCTGAACAAGCGCCTGATATACCCCAGTGACCTGTCATATCACCTCTAAAATTGCCTCGCCAACGGCAGCATTTCTGATACTGCGCATGCGATCCACCTTTCAATCTGGCTGAGCTGCAGAAATTTCTTGCAATATTATCATTCTCGTAATTGTTGTTTGAGCAGGAATTGCTTAAAAGCCTTAAATTCACCAAGCAACAAAAACCAGGATTTAGCTCGGAGGCCACGGGGCTGGTTTATAGCATTTTTAGCGTTTCTAACTTAATATCAGCATGATACATGCATATCTAAGGTAAGAGATTTCTGCAGCCCATCCAGGTTGAAGTGTGAACAGCATGAACAGTATCAAAAACGCTGACATTGAGGAGAAATTTTAAAAGCGATATGACAGGTCACTGGGGTATACTGTGTGCTTGTTCAGGGTGACTCCGACCACGCCTACAAAACCCGTGTAAACCAAGTGATAGGTCAAAATGTACCAGTTGACTAAGGAGCTGAAGGAACACCGCTTCCTATGATTCTTTCCAGCTGCGGCCGGGCACTTGGGGTGATGCAGCAAATGGTCTATTGACAACTCGGAGTGCTTCAGTGACCTTCCCAGCTGGGGAGCAACGCGTGGTAGCGGAAGCCATGTGGCAAGGTGTCGAAGATACTACCACCTGAGGCGAGGCGTGCAGGGAATAAAAATATAAGTGCCTCAGTCTGTTCCTGCGTTTAGCATTGCTTTAAACTTTAATCCAATTTAAAAATAAATGAACAGGTAAAACCCCAAAGAAAATTTGGTGCAGTTGAGTTAAGGAAGGGCTCCGAAACATTTGTCAGCGCATTCAATTTATTAGTAGGTCACAGGTATTTCACAGGCATTTGGTGCTCCATACACTTCTGCAGCGCAGCGTGTTTATTCTCAAACATAAAAGTACGTGTATCTCGGAGATGCACTTGTAATACGCTTAAAGAACCTGAGCGCTTTGTAGAATGTAGAACAAAAACAAAGGATCTTAGATTGCTGAAAAGAAGAAATCATTAGTGCAGATCCCAGCATTAGCGGGCACAAGCAAACTTGTTTGCAAATAAACACCGTGAATAACGAGGTAGGGGCAGCATTGTCCCACCGGGGAGCAAGGATGCTGATACGTGTATAGTGCCTCTGCTTCACGATAATATCCATACAAAGAGTAGCTGATCATGCCTCAGGAGTTTACTTAGTGGTATTCTCGCTGTTTCTGTGAATGGACGGAGACGTTCAGTGGCGAGAATGGAATGGATCGAGGAATCAGCAGTTGAACAATACTGGCAAGCGTTTCAGGGTTTTAAAAATTCTTGCACAAATTTTTTGTGCATAAAAACGTTAGAAATTAACTTTGATAGTATAATTGGACTTCATATGCTAAAGCCTAGTGAGGTACGGTTAGGTCGATTAACGCATGGAGTACTGCAGTCTGTTAGGCTGGACTCCCCGAAATTTTAAGCAGCCTAGTCGGCCTTAATTACAAAGAGCTCACATCTAAAAAAAAAAAAATGATAAAAACTCACAGGAGCCTTAGCCCTGCTTGAGGTGAAACAGGAATGCTATTAGTTCCCCTCCTCTTAGTGAGCTGTTACAGGAGTCATTGTAAAGACTGGGTTAAGCAACGAACTGCTGCCAGTTTCCAACTCCTTGCGAGGGAGCAAGCTGTCGACGTTGGCAGTCCCGCTGAACTTTTCCAACTGAAACTCAGACGAGCGGCTCTCCAGTCTGTCAATCCACTCAACACAGAAGGCAGCGCTGTCGGTCTACACGGATGCGAATAATATTATTTTTTTGTTCATTTTCTGTCTTACATAAAAGCCCCAAACGGTTAAAAATAAGCAAAAAGAGATATCGTGTGAACCTTCCTTATCCACCCAACAGGCGTTTTCAAGAAGCTGCCTCCGAGATGTTCCTCTTGCATTTTCGAGAGGTACTGACGTGCACTCTTCTAATCTGTTGTGAACATTTTTCGTAATATTGTTTTATCTCCATGATCTGAAGTTTTAATGAGTTCTCTGAGGTACGACCTATATTCTTGTTTGGGTAATACGTCCAAATGGCTAAAAATGCTCCTAGTTACTATGAATTAGAAGAAATACCAATTTCCATCCAACTAGATTCAGAAAGACACAAGAGTCGGGCATTGCTTCATGTAGTAGAAATAACGTGGCCTCCACAAACACATTACTAGAGGATCCCTACAAGGTATTTCCTCGCTTTGTTTTTCAGCTAATCTACTAACCATATTTTAGGAATAATGTCTTCTTTACTTTCCTGCAGGTATTTATCCAAATTCAGAATATTATTTTTATCCGCTGATGTTGTGTCTCGGCATACAAGGATATCACAGCATTAAAAAAGTATCGTTGCCGTCTGTGGAAGGCAGGGTTGCAGGTCAGCTGGCAGTCTAAAAATGGACTATGTGATGTTATTATTTATCTGTGTTGTTGCGTGGGTGCTTGAGCGAACTTATAGCATTCATTTGACACCATGAAACTGTTTCAGACCAGTTGCAAATAACAAGTTTGACTTGAACTGAAAATATAATGTTTCAGCGTGCTACGCTTCCTGCTAGCTCCGGCATTTGGCTATTTTAAATTTTACAGCTTGGTTTTTCCAATAAATTATGAAATAAACATTTTAAAAGAACGCAGACAGGCACGCATCCAGGGGGAGCCTGCCTCTCGCCCTCTCTATCTTTCCATTTGCTGGGGCCTCTCCTCCACTATAGGTATTAATCTTGTCATGGAGGGGAAAGATATTGATGCATTGCTATGGAGGGCAGGCACTTGAAGATATATCTAAGCTAGTTAAAACACCTTGACCAAGATTTTGAGTATGTAGTATACAGATACAAAAATTAACCAGTCTCATGCATCGGTATGTTATATTCAAATGTCTGTGTTAAAATTGCAGTCTGCTGTAATGAGTTTAGACTGTATTTTGTAGAGCAATTGCAAGTAAAATCAAAGCCTGAGATTGTGCCAATCAACAAAAGTGTCAAGGTTAACAAGTATTGTGACACAGTAGTAACTGGAGATTTTATTATTTGGCTAATTTGTTAAGGGTCTCTCTTCTCCTTTTTTTTTCAGTGACCACACCTGTGCACTTTCAAGTAGCCGATGCAGCATAGACAAGTATACTGAAGTGCTGCACAGTAGAATGGTAACATTGCCAATAACTGAGACAAAATGAAAATAAGAATATTTGTCTGGTCTTTGAGTGTAATGAAAGCAGTGACCCGCTGGGCAGAATATTTTGCAGATACACAACATATTAAATTGCTCTCCGGGAGGTGGGGTTGACTTTGTTTAGCGGCCGCCTGCCGTCTCTCTCTAGCCAAGCATTGAAGGAAGTTTTATACTGTCCTAGTAATAAATGCATATCTGCACGTGCGGTTTGTATAAACGAACTATGTAATGTGAAAGGCGCAAGCGGAGAAAACAATCTGTAACGCAGGCATCTCTTCAAGCAGTCTCAAAGTTTTTCCTCGCGGTGAAATCTAATCTAGTTTAGGAGTGTTCGCAGCTTACCGAGATCAGATGCAGCGTATGACTTTCGATTTTTAATCTACTTGGGTCATGTTACTGTAGAGGGAGGTAATATGGTTTTCAATTTGGGGATTTGTCCAGCTTTGGTCGTGCTGATAACACGTATGCGTTTACATCGTCACACCCTGAAACCTCTTCTTCCGGAGAACATCCGTTTTCAGCGTTTTTCTCGGTCAGGCTCTGCCTCTTCTATGCCGCGATTGCCAAAATTCGCTACAGAATAACTCAAGTAAAATGATATTCTGAGACTTTCAGTTGCTTTTCCTTTAAAACACAGTAAGGCAAACTTAATTCAACATGTATTAAACAAAATGCAAACTAGTTAATTAGTGCTTTTTGATAATATATAAAATGAGTTTACTTCCGTGTTATCGCTGAGCAGACAAATTATCATGAAGGCAGTGTTAATGTGTTTATTTAAAGTTTCCTATTTTAAAAATACTAATTTTATCTGAAAAACAATGCAGAATACATGAAATGTCAATATAAAACTTTGACATTTTCTGCTTTCTGGGTTGTTCCAAATACAGCCATTTTGTTATGTTTCAGAGGAATACCAGATTTTGCTTTCTGCCAGTTCTGGATGATGATTACCTTATTTCATACTGGTTATTGTAGGTCAGGACAGGTTTTGAAAGAAATTGAGCAGGATATCTCAATGAAGCATTACCTGAAGAGACGCGTGGTTTGAATGGTGCAGATGAAATAGAGACTTTTCATTTCAGTTTCACCACTGATTCTGGGCATTTTAATCCTAAATTTAGATTAACCTAAACAGATCCATTTTCGCTGGCAGCAAGTCTGTCAAGATCTCATGGAGAGATCTTGCTATTTCAAGATCCTCTCAATGTCACTTGAGAAAAACTAATACTTTATTTTTCGTTAATGATATCAAAGACAATGTTACGTATTCTATAAGTCATATTTTAGTTTTCAGCCGCATTTACAGGTGTTGTTGGCCGAAAAATTTCAGTTCTAAACGGCTTCAAGTTACTGTTAGAGTTTGAGGCCCCAGCCTAGAGCTCCAAAGAGTATATTCTGTCTTGTTGACGTCACTTTTTCAGTTGTTGTTGTTTCACTGCAAAATACGTGGTAGGACCAAATTGTAATTCAATCATTTTGTGAAAAATTATTTTACCCAATATTTATTTCAAGACTGGTGCAATATTCAAATTTTAAGGCATCATCAGTAGGTGTCGCCGGAGTATCATCTTCAAGGTCTACCGAGTTGCTGCGCAACAGGTACAGGGGTCGCCACTGACTAATCGCAGCAGACGGCGTTGTGTGCCGGTCTCGCTGGCCCTAAGGTGTAGCATGGGGCTCTAGCCACCAGTGTATGAATCCCACCGCGCACGGCCCGGAGGTGTTGGATGGGAGCTGGTGGGGCTTGAGATGTCCTGGCAGATGTTGCCATCCCCGCCGTGCGCATAGCGGTAGTAAGCCCCAGCACATATCTGAGAGGTGGCGGGTCACCACATTGTGCTGTGCCTACGGGACCAAACACTGCGCACATCTGCAAGGGCTCCTCGCGCTCGCAACGAGCGCACATCCGCGCTGACCATTGACTGGGTAGTTTATAAGTACAAGGTTTTATTTGTAGATGATAATGAGAGTTTTCAAACAGTGCTTGGTGACTAAATATTTTTGTTTATTTCTGTAACTCACTATTTGCAAAATTTGCGGCTCAAGATGAAAGGGAGCCGCGCAAGTAATTCTATTTTAAACAGTATTTGTATTGCTAATTATGTCTCAAAAACATATCGGAAATTTATAAATAAAGGAAGCCTCTGACGTAACATTGCTAATTCAGCACTGGTGTCCAAAGTAACTCGTTCTAAGAAAGACAGCATTTACGGTGCATTGAGGAAGTTGAATTTTCTGTACGCATTATTGTCAATGCTTGATTAAAAATGTATGGCCCATGACCTTGACGCACATGCATACAAAAGTGACACGTTACGACATGACCAGCTATACCTACTTGCAAAATTTAAAGTAGTTTCGCATTGATGTTCATAATTGATTCAAAGTGTCTACAGCATGGGCCCGACGTAACTCCAAGTTACGTCTAAATCTCCGCCTTCCCTAGGTTCACGGGGGAGAGAGGAGGGCGGGGGGAGGGAGACGCGTTTAGTAGCCTGTTCAACGGAATCGCTAGGCCATAAAGCATAAAAAAAGACACAAAATGCAGTGCACCTTCACCATCACAAACTTGCACACTGATATTCACTGACAACACCAAGTTTTCTAATTCTTGCTGCAAGAGGGAGTAGCGCTTGTGTTTGTTTTGACGTACGCTTGTTCATGCATGTTTATTGCTATTTTTCTTCAAAGGCTACTTACGGAAAGTATGTTGGCAATTGGTGGGATGATGTGTTGATTTAGCGGAGATGAATTTGAAGAGCTGAAAATTTATAATTCTTCGAGAATGCTCGGGTGACATCCTGCGAATGAGAGTGGTGATTAGAGCCTTATGGAAATTTCATTTTTCGAAGTTGGACAATTCTAGACGGATGTACACCAAGATTTTGGAACTCTCATCCCAGGTCCAGCATTAGTCAGCTTTCACGGACACTTTGAGGATTAATTTTTTTTAGACTACAAAGTGATTGCAGTTTTAGCGTAGTAATTCAATTCAATACAAAGTCATATGACTCCCCTAAAGGTTAAAGGGAGCAATGCACTCCTTTGAGATCATCGCTTGCTGGTGCAAACATGTTGTCATCTGTAATGTATTTAGGCCATGCACATGGGATACATTAGTACGCAAGTCATTGATACTGAAATATATCTGTGTGGTGTGTATCGCGATATTTATCGAAATACGCTTACATAGAAGCAAAATGTATTTGGAAATACAAATATAGAATACATATTATATAAATACAGAAATATTGAATACAAATAGATGTTTCAAATCCAGTTTGGAGAAGTTTTAATGAGATGAATCTTGAAGTGAGTTTTTGTCCTGAAATTATTCAGAGGTTTGGCATTCTACTACGAGCAGCCTTTCAATAGGCTCAAAAACGTTCTATCAGTGATTGATCAGCGTTTCGACATTCTGTCTGTCTGACGAGAGATGCAAGTAGGTGTCTAATTCTAAATAAATTTATGTCATCCTAAACTTATCATTACCATGTCCCCATCTCAATGGTAGTTTTCCTGTCAACATTTATCACAATGACTTACGGTGAATGAACTAATATTCCTGCCCATTATGGCCTTGAACATGAAACTTTGCCCACGCTGCTGTATGAAAGGACAATACATTCTTCGTTGTAGGTAACCTTGTTAAAGATTGCAACATTTGGAATTTTCATTCATTTGAGCATTTGAACAGATGTCTTATCTTTCTGTTACGGTTGAAAAAAAACTACGGTAATATCCTGCTCATCCTTTCTGCCACCGAATTCCATGGATTGCAGTCCTGAAGGGCACTTGCATTTTTCCAAACAGATTCGTGGACTGCACCTATTGCTGGCAGGCTTCCGAAGAAATAGCGATGCTGGAGCCTAGCCGCAGGTGCATGGCATGGGTCGGCATACACGTCTGGATTTTTCAGTTGATCATCATATCCACGTTGCTGATGATGCATTTGGAGCGTGCAGAGCAGGCAGAGCCGCAGACGAAAGAACTTCACTGTGTTGATTACTCCCATATTTTCCGCTAGTTGCAGCAATGTGACTGTGACTTATACTGCTGGGTGTACAGCTAGAGAGACGGCTAGTGCGAGTTGTAGATAGAACAATGACTCAAGAGTCATCTGCACAAGATGCCTACCCATCTGGCACGCCACCTTGGCCTGAGTCCCTACTACGCAACACTCGAAGAGAAAGAGAACCTTGTCAGGAATTTGTCAGCATGGTGACAATGCGCCCCAGCATTCCCTTGACTTTAATAATTTCAGCATCAAAAACAAAAATGCGTTTGGGATTTGTACCTTTGTCGGGGGGGGGGAGAGCCAAATGTAACGAAACAGCATTTTCACCCTGATATCGTGATATAACGGAACATTTTCCCAAATGTATTTTGATACAGGAATACAGATATTATGAAAAAATGTATGAAATACAGATATGAAATGTATTTGAAATACTATCGCGATAGGGACAAGGGATATTGCCTAAATTTGTAACTTGAATTTTGCACTTTGCATCTATATCTAGTCATGTATGACTTTTTCCTACCTGAAAGCAGTACTGACCTGGTGAGTTATGCCGGGATACACGTTCCGTCCTAGTGGGCATGTAACAGTAGGAAGAGGGAGGCACAGCGCCTCGTAAGTAGTCCCTCACCTGCGACGACTATGCCGCATGGGGAATTGAAGCTTCCAGGTTTTTCTGTAATCCGCTGAATTCCCCACAGGATGAACACGGGCGGGACGTGGAAAATGCAAGCTCGAAGGAAGCACGCTTGGTGGCTGCAGAAGCACGGCGCTTGCAGGTGCGGGGACACCGCACTCTGCCGCAGCTGCCAGATAAGTCCCTCTGCCTCGGCCAGTGGCCTTCATCGATGACTCCGATGAGCGTTGTTGCCGAGAGCTCCGTTTCATACCTCTTTATAAAGACGGCTTGTTTTGTATTGTTTTTAGGTGTGCCGGGTATTTTGGCACTGCTGCCTAAGCGCGTTGGTTAGACTAGAGGTCTGCACGAGCTGCCGTGCCTGCTCTCTTCTTTCAGGCCTCTCCGCAATCTGTTTTTCTGACAGCCGGCAATGCCTGACGTTGATTTTCAAGCTCTGCTCCAGTATGAATAGCTCAGCGGCATAGCAGCTGCTTGCCATCATAGATGTTAGACTACTAATGTTGACTACGTACCATAATGTAGCATCCTTTTTTTGTTGTTGTTTGCTGCTATGATTTTTTAATTGAGTGGTCTGTGGCTTATGCATCACTTTTGAGAATAGTTCACTGTATACTGAGCATTGGTGAATGGCAGCAGCAGTGAACAAAACTATGCGTAAGTTGAAAGGGTCACATGTACTGATTAAAGAACGGATAAAGTTTTCTACCGCCATTTCCGTTGAATAAAAAAAAAAAGAAAAAAAGAAAAAAATGCTAGCGAGATTTAGAAAGTTAATGTATTTTCACTATTATTGCGGGATGCATGCACTGCAGAGGCTGCACAGATATTTATGCCTTGCAGGGATGTGCATTGTGCAGGCAGACTGTGCGGTTGATGGGTATTTACCGCAGCAGCGCGCATTGACGCAAGCTGCTTAGTGCTTGAAGAGCATTGTTGCACACAAACTGCATAAACATATACAAACACACATGCTTCAGTACTACTGCTTGCTATCTCTACTCCCCCAAACAAACTGTAAAAATATCTTTGTTTGTTTTGGTTTGTTTTGTAGATTTGAATTGCAAGGCTCAGCCTTCATGAATGTAGAGAAGGCCTGTTTACCTGGCCGGGCCGCCCAAGAGAATTTAGCTTAGACATTGCCACTAACCTAGCTTGCAGTCACAACGGCATAGCGATTGAGTTGAGCTTTGGTGTGGTATATGCGCAATGGAAAGTGTATACAGTAGGTGATAAGACGTTTTTGTATTTGTTTTTTCAGTACTACCTGGCAGGCAGATAGACACTGCAGCCGATATATTAATTCGGTGCCTAATAGGATTCCATGTTGTGCGTCCACACCTAAGGCAGAACATATTGGTTTTTTTAATTTTCAGATTTGTTTTGTGCCGTGAGCCTATGTTGTTTGTGCAGGTATTATTTGCCAGAACAGTACAGGCAGATAGTCGCATCCATCAGCCGGCTAATTAAGTAAAATTTGTTACTCAACTTTTTAATTATTACAAATCTAATTAGAAACTTGTTGTAGCATCATCAAAACCACCAAATCAACTCTTTAAAAGAATATATACTGTAGGCAGTATTTACAGCTGCTCTAAAACGTCCATTCTGGGATTTAGATTTCGTTTATCGGAATAACGATGATAGCTGTAGTCGTGTACTCTTCAGTGGTGGTTGGCATGCCCAACACATGCTTCTATTTCCATTCTGCAGGTGGCTACCGCCACCACCCTGGGAGGCAGGGACGTGGTGAGGAAGCGCTCCAATAAGAAAACCGAAATCTAGAAATGCCTAAATAGAATATTTGAGAACGCCTTAAAATGCGCGGCGTTATATCCTTCTAAATAGTTTAGTGGTTTCTATGATGCCTGTTAAAGTTTCTAATTGGAACTATATGTCTATTTGCACTACTGCAGCCTGAAGAACGCCCACCCAAAATGAGAGATAAATGGTGAAAAACATGGGTGGGCTATCTGGGGACGCTTAATACAAACTTTATCAAAATGCCATAACGATGGATGCGGAACTATACTGATAGTGGACACTGTAATTACAGCACGATGCGAGAACAATGGAACCCGCTATAAACTTGCCTGTCATGTGAAATTGTTGACGTAGGCGCAGATTGCTTAAAAAGGTGAACTGCCATAAACTCGTATGTTACGGGAATAAAGTGGTAAATCATATTTTCACGATGCAATATAGTACACGCATTTGTACTCAACTCACGTGCGCACACCTAGACCGCGGAGAAAACGCGGGAATCCGCATAAACACACGCACTTGCTGGTACAGTAAATCTGCGCGGCTGGCGCACCACGCCGACATTATGTTGTCAAACAAGGGTATGTTCTCATATTTTTCATGTTACAGATATTTACCAGAAAAATAGATATACCGGGGCGGGCGTTCGGAACTTTACGGTAATTAAAAAGTTAATAACTAATTTCACTAAATTAGCCGACTAATAGTTATAATTATTTCCTATACTATATCCTTTGGCCTGCATACCGGTGCTTCTGTGTAGCTTCTACGGATTTTAAATGTCTGGAAGAACAAAGAAATTCCCGCAGTTATCTTTACACCATGGCTATAGAGATACCCCTAGCACAAAGGGAAAGATGCAGAAAATACAGTGTCTCAGTCTTCACCTGTGGCTTAAGCAGCTTTGCTGGAGAAATCTGCCGTGCAGCCGGGGTTCAGACGGCGTTGAATGCCTAGATGTGGTCCAGACTATATTTTCCGGGGCTTGCACCTCTGGGAACGGAAGCGAGCGCTTCACGTTGCCACGGAGCCAGGAGTGCGGATCGAGCCGTTTCCACCTCGAAAATCTGGAGACTCGGCGTCTTCCATGGTCTCGCCCGCATGTCATCACAGAACTTAGACGATGGTCGACAGGTCCCCAGGAAGGGCGGCTGAAGCCGAGCTGTAGGGACGCCTATTGTTTCAGGTCACACTTGATGTCGTTGCTGGTGCTCTTTAGTCGAGGTAGTGCCTTGTACCTTAACGGTCTGCACCTGCAGAGAGGCAGTGCCAGTGTCACAAGCAGCCATCGACACAAGAGTTCATCGGTGAGCCGTGAATTGTATCCGCTAGCTTACACTTAGTGTCGTCTGCAAGCTGGCTTGTGGAGCTAGGCGGGGACCTTCCAGTAGGGAAGTCCTTTCTTTAAAACAATGATGTTAAACTGCTAAAGTTCAGACTCAACACTTTGGGCTTCTGAGGCATTAGAACAAGAGGCCCTCATTGAAGCATATAAGTATTTTCTAAAATAAAATGCTGAATCGCTGTTCATGATGGCCTCGCCATGAGAGTTCAGCATGGCCTATTACACAACAGGCCTCACTGGAACACACCGGCCCCTAAAACAAGATACTGTCTGATAATTCTTGATTGCATCTCAACCCTGAGGAATGTCTGCTAGTTTTAAGCCCTGAGACATAACAAGACCTCACTGGAACCCACAGAAGGGGTGCTCTGGCCATTTTTGAGCTACCTAAACAAATTGTACTCTCTGACAATTCATGGAGTCAGTTACGGCATGCTATTTATTTTCTCCCAAATATAAATTATAAATTGAGAAAATCAGAATGAAGTTGATACGTGTTCAGCATCCAAATTTTCGCGTTTTCAATGTTGGTGCGTAATGCCACATGGTACAGACTTTCCAGGCCGTGCATGGGGTTTTAAACAGAGTATCAAGGCTTTGCGTGTTTTTGCAGTGAATCAGTTGCCAAACACTTTTCCATCATCAAACGCCTTTATTGAACATATATTGCCTCTCTTGTGCCATTTCTGTACGTCACATTCCCCAATGTTGCTGTTAGGGCTCTCCTGTTTAAATTTTTTTTTTCACAATACTTAAATGGGTAGAGCCATGTTGAGCTGGTTTTGAGTAGTTCACCGACATGAAAAATCACTGAGTACTTTTAGCAGCAATTTGCCATTTTGATATTTAGAAACCCAGGTTTTCAGTATCATGGGAAGATTTATGTCAGTATTATGATCTTAATCCTTGTCTATATCTATACTGGGCTATATACAAATATCCAAGCAATTTATGGGTGGATGGAGGCATCATCAGCGCAGTCAAATGCACGGAGTTGAGCGCCAACGTTGGCCACTACGTCACTACGTTTTGTTTGTTTTTGTTTCTTTCAGAGTTTTAAATCTGAACGATGATGTCATGAGTTTTTCTCCTGTACATTGCCCACGGGATCATCGCAAATGATGCGCAGCCTTGCTTTGTTTCCCAGGCTGCTTATCGGTCCATTCTCAGCCTCCCAAAGTGCTGGGCCAGGCGTGAGCCTGCGCCGCGTGCCCAGGCCCGTTTCCATAACGTCACAAGATTATATCTCGATGGACGTTCGACGACACGAGACCAAGGTGCCTGACGCAACGGCTTTGCCTTGGACTACTAGCTGAACAGATTGCACAAAGAAGACCCCATTTTTTGACCCAAGATGCAGAGCTGTTTAGTATAAAATTTTAAATGGAATACATGTAGCCCAAATTTTCACTGAGTGGAGTTGCCTTTTCTAAAAGAAGCATACTGAACTGCTTATGACCCTAGAGTAAGAATATCTCGGTAAAGCCTCCTCCTGGAAGCCTTGAGGTACAACACAGACCCAGTGAACTGTATTTTTGAACAAAGATTTGAACTCACTGAAGACCTAGTCCATGGCGCCATCTGAAAGTTTCGCTTTGTGCCTTGAGACATTACAACAACAAAACCTCACTTGAAAAATCCCTAAAAAAAACACTACAACAGCCAAAAAAAAAATTTTAACTTTTGTTAGCTTATTTATTTATGGTGTTAGAAGATTACCCATCAATATTTGCTACAGTAAAACAAGTATACTGCTGTAGTCCTAAAATCGGACTGGGATCTAATATTAAAGGAGAAAGATTACCACCACAGCAACCCTTTTTTTTAACCAACTGCATATAGTTTTAGAAGCCACAAAATGGCTATCATATTTTTATTGAGTGTGTGCTGATGACCCACTTTACTTTGATCTTTGATTTGTATGAAATCCACAGAAAATCAGTGATAATCATTAAAGAAGAGAATAAGTTAATAAATCATTAAGTTCTGACCGGCGGTTTTTAAGTGGAAAGAAAACGAAAATGGTTTCCAAATTGTTCTGGGTATTAAATTTTCATCATGTACACCAAAAATCTTGGCAGCATAAATACCCTGCCCAGAAAATTCTAAATGGCTTTTACTAATTTTATTCCTGTGCACTGTGTTCTGAGCGCACTGAACGAGTAAATTTAAATGACACTTTTCCGAACTCTGATTTATTTTAGAGTTAGTAGGCAAATTAAAATTACAAAAACAAGCAAAAAATAACCTCCTTCATGATGCCCTTGGTTGCCGTGAATTAGACGAGGTAGTACCACGGCTACCGCAGGTGCTGACGGCGCTGGTGAGGGCGCCATCTAAAGCTTGGCTCTGATAGTTGTATGGGGGCGGGTAGCGGCTCATTGCATTTGCTGCGCTGATTAAACACAAATTCGCATGATTTCATTAAACGAGCAGAACAATGCAAGATTGCATCGGGAGCACTTCGCGCTAAAGACAATAAACGTATTAAATCAAGCAGATAAAAGCGTTTCACCGAAGGGAACGCTGCTGCCGGGTCTCAGTTCTACGCGCCGCATCCGGGACTCCAGCGCCTGATCCCACTACTCTTCTAGTATGCCGCCTTTTTCCATCGGGACAGGCACACGGATCATTTTTCAAGCTCGATTTTATAAACTGCACGAAAATTTTCTTGATCTCGTCATTTAACAAAACTACTTTTATAAGTAATTGAAACGTTCGATGTTTACTTATATTTTGTAATTTCGGCTAAAAGAGTTTTATGTTCTGACCCGTAGTATTCATCTTAAGATATTGTACGCTGCGATTTCGCCGCGGGAGGAGGTTTCGCTGTTGCCCGTTAGATGACGACTAAAAGTAGTGATTTTCGCATATGTTGGTTTGCCCAACCCCAAGAATAATCAGCAAGGTAGACGCTTAATTATGATTGCAAAATTTCTGGGAATTGCCCGCGATTTCACCTGGT
>JAZHYW010050602.1:0-17139 GCA_037355805.1 Ixodes ricinus | reverse complement strand
AATCGGTTTGCCCACTAAGTTTAGCAGAGTGTTGACTTCACATATTATGTAAGATAGGGTTCCCGCAGATTTGGGAATCGGGATTCAGCTGCTAAATTTGGCAGAAGGTTGGCTTCATGTCCTGATGCACCAGTTCGGGTTTCCCGCTAGGTTTAGTGAGGGACCGAACACCCATCGCTAATGGGTCACCGTGCCCACTGGCGTAGGCCACACCATGCGCTGCTTTGTAGCGATCGACGTGGCTGTCGCAGTCGATGGTCGCGCTAGGTGCGGCTGAATCGATGCATGATTTTCGATGAGGCCGACGTCTTCCAGGGCCGGTGAAGACGGGCACTTCCATAGAATGACGCTTGATATCCGGGCTTTGTCAGTGCTGGTGCAGGCACGCGTTCCACGATGTGATGGCGAGACAACGAACGCCGGTATCGAAGGCACTCCCATTAACGAAGCCTGCTGGTACCGTAGATAGGCACAGAGCCAAGGATCCTTCGGGAAACAGCGTCGACAGCAAGCATGCCTGTATGTAGAACAAGAAAGGGTTTGTCAGCGACATTGCCGCTAATGAGTCACCGTGCCCACTTTGAAGATGCACGAGATGTTGTTAAATGCGGATGCTCGGATGAGCAGCGTTGTATCGATCTATGAAGTCGACCAGCTCCTCCTCAGTGTGCGACCAGACAGTAAATATATCATATATAAACCTTTTGTATATTTGTGGCTTTACGGTGACATTCGTAAAGGAACTGAGATGCTAATTTTCCCATGAACACGTTGGCATAGTTCGGGGCCATCTTGGTGCCCATCGTCGGTTCCGCCTAACCTGCCTAAAGTATTTATTGTTAAACCCGAACGTGTTGAGTTCTAAGACAAGTTTCGCTAGAGTAGCGACGACGTGTCCATCTGGGGTGTCCGGATGTTTGTGGAGTTCGTAAATGTCAATTAAAGATATTATTCCATCATCGTGTGGGATATTCGTATACAGCGATGACACATCGAGTGTAACCAGATATGATTCTTTTGGTATGCATAAATTTGATATTTCCCTTAAGAAGTGAGTTGTGTCTTTAATGTACGAATCGAAACTTGTAGGTATATGTTTAATCAAACTGTCTACATATCCTGATATGGGTTCGGTTACTGTATTTATTCCGGGTATTGATTGGGCGCCCTGGCTTACCAGGTTTGTGAATCTTAGGGAGCATGTAGATGCGGCCCGGGGAAGGCTGCACCGGTTTGATGAATTTATGTTTAGGTTTTGATTTCATTTTCTTTCCTTTTATTTCTAGGTTTAACATTGTTCCTTCCAGGTCTGACTCATGCATGCCCCACGAAACGGGATCCGGCCAACTCTTCGAAAGCCAACTCGTCGACGGCCAACTTGTCGACGGCCAATTCGTCGAATAGGCCATTTCGTAATAGGGCAATTCGTTGAAGGGCAACTTGTCGAAAGGGACAATCTGTCGAAGGGCAACTCGTCGTAATGTGTTGAATGACGGTCCGAAGTAAAAGTTCGTAGTTCCTTGTTATTTTTTGGCCTAAATTTTTATTTCTGTTTGGACTACGGACAACGCCTTTCTTGGATTATAAGGCGGAAATGTAATGAGCAACCGCAGACTGTCGAAGCGGAGCTGCGTGACTGGTGGGCCAGGTAAGTTAGCATTTTTGTTCTGAGCCGCCGCAGACTGTCGCCGCGAAGCGGCGTGAACGGGTCGACCAAGTAGGTTAACACGCGCCCCAATGATACACGCGCGACGCAGTTATCGTCCCGCACTGCACCGTGAAAGCGAAGAAAGCTGGAAGTTGTCATCTTCGACAAGAAAGAGCACAGTGGAGGTATATTACTGTGCGGCGATACTGCGCATTACTATATGGCAAAATTTGCTTTACTATTTCAGGAAAAAAATTATATATTATGGCTTTGAAACAGCGGCGACCAGTTGGCCTCTTCGACGAGTTTTTCCTTCGACGAGTTTCCCTATGACGAATTGGCCTATTCGACAGATGGGCCGCCGACGAGTTGGCCATCGACGAGTCGGCTTTCGACGAGTTCGCCTAGACACCCACAAAACAACCCAAATAACCTTGCCAATTTTTTTTTTAACAGCATTTAAGTTTGCGCTTGTAACTTTCGTCTATTGTACGCTATTGTTCAGGTCACCCCTCCCCGCCCGGACACAAAGTCACCCTGCGCCCCTTCTCAAGAAGCTACAACCGTCATCCAACCGTCCTCGAAACTTGGCCCCGACCGTCAAGCTTCTTCACCCGGATAGGAACTGCCCCACACTTCCTCTCTACGAAAGCTCCAACCTTCACTCCGCCGAAGTTTGGACCTGACCGTAGCATTGTATAAACGTTTGCCCAACTGGAACTTTTTGTACGCTTTTTCCAAACTCCCACCGTCATCCCTCCGCTTTTAAAACTTGTACTCGTACCGTAGCATTGCTATAAATACCACCCGCGTTCATCTGTAAAAGTTCTTCCTGACGAAGACCGGACTCCGGCCGAAACGTCGAAGAATGAACCGTCCGTTGTTGCTGTTTTCACCAAGGTTTTTTTCCTTCCCAGATCATATACCCACGCCTTGCAGCCTCACGCCACCATACCCGTTGTATATATATATATATACCGGGTGTTATTTTTTATTCGAAACAGATTTATTTAAAGAAAAGCCGTGAAAGTTACACTTATGCTGCTTGTGGAGGTGAGTTATACGGCCAGGGGGACATATTATAGGGGCTAATCGTAACGATCAATTGGTCAATTAATTAAAATTCGTTAATTAACTTTTTAATTAATTAAAATAGACATATGGTTCCAATTAGAAACTTGCTCAGCGTCATTGAAAACCCCTAAATCAGTCATTTTCAGAAAGATTTTGAGCGCGTGAGTAGCGTAGTAGTGCACTGAAGTTACCGCTCGTGGAGCAGGTACAAAGCTAGAGGTTCCGATAAGGCGCCCGTGCATTTTTTCTGTCTCTTATCTAGCCCCAGCCTTGTACCTGCTCCACGAGCGGTAACTTTAGTGCACTGCTACGCTACTCACGCGCTCAAAATCTTTCTGAAAATGACTGATTTAGGGTTTTCAATGACGCTGAGCAAGTTTCTAATTGGAACCATATGTCTATTTTAATTAATTAAAAAGTTAATTAACGAATTTTAATTAATTGACCAATTGATCGTTACGATTAGCCCCTATAATATGTCCCCCTGGCCGTATAACTCACCTCCACAAGCAGCATAAGTGTAACTTTCACGGCTTTTTTTAAATAAATCTGTTTCGAATAACAAAAAACACCCGGTATATATATATATATATATATATATATATATATATATATATAAAATACGCCACATGGCCTGATAGCCTTAGCTCTTGTGGTGCGCCTATGTGCATTATTCGCTTCGTCCTCTTTGGTTTTAACGTAGAAGTTTCGGTTAATTACGCAAAAATAATTAACAACAATTATCCCGGACTTTAATAATTTTCCAAATGGTCCCTGGCCCAGGACCAAAACGACCTGACCTTTTTGCGTTGCGATGAGGAGTTTTCGCAGAAGCGATTTGGCCTGAGTTCTCTGAAACACCCTGTATAATTTATATATAATTTCTTATATACATAATTTTTAATTTCGCTGAAAAAATATATGTTATGGTGTGGTCTCTATAAACGCAGCAGCCGCAAACTGCAAGTATGCCGGATTTTTTGTTCTCGACTTACGAATTTATAAGAGAGTCCGCGGCGGAAAGCAGTGTTCTTCACATTCGTTTTGGGTCGGAAGTTTCACTCGATCTCCCGCCGTGGATTTCCAGTCCACATTATATTAACTTTCTTTAATCAGTCTGTGAGCACAGGTTAACAGCTCTAATACCATAAAATAATTGTAGGCGATTTGCTTTTTTTCTGTAAAACCGTTCAAAACGCCCCCTTCGGTTAATTGTTGACGAACTTTGACAATTAAATACTGGCGATTTATTTGGATTACATCGATATATTTTATGTCTATGGAGAGCCCAAAACACGCTCTTTATATATATTATAAAATGACTCAGCTTTATAAAATATCCTGTGCGGGACGTTTACGTTAATGTTATGCGAAAACCAAAAGTACCAATTTTGAAAATCGATTTTCTCAAAAACCTTTTCATTTTTTTCGTGTAAAATGGAGATATGATATTTGTCTACTCTTAAATCAAGTCGACAAAGTTTGTATTTTGTTTGTACCTTTCATATTTAAGCCTCAATATTGGAAAACGACGTCTTCGTTTTGCAAGAACTAAGTCACACATAGCGACCCGTGCGTTTCTATGAATTCTGAAAAAGTTTTCTTGAATTTTTGTCAGACTCTTGTAATCAATTATAAACGTATTTTGTGGTATTGAATAGCTATTTATATTTCGATAAGAGAGGAAACCACGAGAAACACATCAAATCAGCAGGCCTAATGGACCTTCAATTCCGAAAAGGCACAGACGTTGTATTGTTTCGATTTATAAAACTTTCAATGTAAACTAGCATGACTAGCTATTATCTGTCATATTACTAAGGCATAGAAAGTCACCACTTCATTGATATATTATATACAATTCTTTCCGAAACCAAACGCTAAGGTTTGTTCACCGCACATCGCAGAGATAACCAGCATCATCTTTCACTTCCGTAATACACAAAAGTGATAACACAGAAATGGTCCGAAACACACGGAGAGATTGTCACGGAGAGGGGTAGGGAATTGAGTTAACGGAATTGAGCTTAAAAAAATAAAAGCTTTAGGTTCGAGCGGTGGCAAGGTAATAGGTACACGCCTGGTTGAGAGTCAGACAAAGAAGTCGACAACACTTAAAAGATTTAAAAAAATAATCAAGACGGAAAAATTTAGCCGCACATGGCAAGAACAAGAACAAACTCCTCCGTGCATTCCCTATACGGGACGCAACCAAATGCGTGAGAACACGCTCTCTACAGCATTGTCAGGCCGCTACGCCTTGACGAAATAAACTCAACAAGTAAACAATGCTAACAAAAAGAAAACATTCCAGAAAACATTCAGCAGAACTGCACCCTAGAAACAAGTTCACCGGGGCGAAGAAACACACACGAAATAAATAAAAAGTCTTAACTGACCGACGCCGAGTCCAGTCCCACGACACTGAAGCCTGGCAGGATGACGGTGTCAGATGATGCTCGGATCTATTCTTCCACTCTGTTCCGCACAGCCACGACGGCTGTGCGGAACAGTGGCTGTGCGGAACAGAGTGAAGAATAGATTCGAGCAGCAAGCGCGACAAGGTAACCAAGACGTAACATGCCTCGACCTTCATATCGGGAGAGGAGCTTTAGAGGTGGTTACTATAGATACTGAAACTTTCTCTTTCCCTTTATCTTTTTCAAAAGAACACTTCAGCCGGCGCTAACTTTTCATCTCGGGGAAGACCATTCTTCACAAACGGTTATGGTTGCAAAAAGGCTGATTTCGACCCAACTATAGCCGGTGACAGGTAGAGAACGAAGTGGAAGCTCCTCCCACCCCTTTCCACTTCAGCGGAGTGAACCGTGGAGAGGAGGTTGCCTTCTGTCCAGCATTCGCCCTTCTAAAGTGGGAAGAGGTGGGAGGAGCTTTCACTTCGTTCTTGACCTGTCACCGACTATAGTCTCCGGGCTTTGCTGTTTCCAATAGAGAAAACCTTTCAGTACTATCGGATCCGCGTGGAGAGAGATAGAGCACGGCCGTTTCAAGGAGAGGGCACTCGAAGCTTGGGCGAAAATGCGGTATGATTTCACGCGTGCACGGATGGCTGGTTTCAAAAGTTTCCCACATCACTAACGGAACCGGCCCATCTTCGTGTGTGCGTCTGCGGGATTGTTGTCCCGCTCCGCCGGTTTTAGCCCTCAAGTGGCGTTGTTTAGGCCGGCAGAACTGTTGTTGACCTCCGATATTGTAAGGCCGTGGTGTCCTCATCCTCCCAGGCAACAGTTCCTTTGCTTTCCCTTCTGCAATACTCTTACTAACTGACTCCTGCGTGGCCGTCACTGTTCGCCGCGTCAACGACACATTCGTACCATTTCACTCTTCTTGACACAGGGTGCGCTGCACGTTTTACTGTCACGGGACGTCCTATCTCACACTACGAGCGGGGAAGGTCGTGGTCATCTGCTAGTTACGAAAGGGCGGGACGTTCATATAGGCCAATGAGGGCCCCGAATCAATACGACGTCCCGCGAGTTTTACACATTGAAAATTTACGACGCCTGCTGGTCTGTTAAGAAGAGTTGCTTTCTCTTTTGAACTCCACCAATGTAGCTTGCCGACTATAATAAAATTTAAATGATCATTAAATATAACAGGGTGGAACTACTGTATTTCATTTTTATGTGGGAACATTGAAAAAAGGCAAAAATATTTCCAAGTCTGTGAAGACGCGCAATTCGCAAAGTCCGTTTCGAGCCGTAAAAACGCGTTTTTCTACGATATTGACGCTTAAATATAGAACACACAAACAAAATACACGCTTTCTCGACTTACGTTAAGCGTAGACAACTATCATATCTACATTTTCACAAAAAAAGGTAAAAAATAAAAAAATAAGTTTTTTGAAAATTCGATTTTCAAATTTTGTACTTTTTGGTTTTAGCATAACATTAACGTAAACGTACCGCAAAGGATATTTTATACAGCTGAGTCATTTTATAATATAGATAAAGAGCGTGTTTCGGGCTTTCCGTAGACATAAAAATATTTATGTAACCCAAATAGATTGCCAGTTTTAAATTGTCAAATTTCGTCAATAATTAACCGAAAGTGCGTTTTTGACATTTTTACAGAAAAAAAGCAAAACGCCTAAAATTATTTTATGGTGTTAGAGCGTTTTACCTGTGCTCAGAGAGTGCTTGAAAAAAGTTAATACAATGTGGACTTAAAATCCACGGCGGGAGACCAAGCGAAACATCCGACCCACGACGGATGTGAAAAACACTGCTTACCGCCAGGCCTCTTTTAAAATTCGTAAGTCGAGAACGGAAAATTCGACGAACTTGCGGTTTGTAGTTTCTGCCTTTTAGAGATGACGCCATAACATATATTTTTTCAGCGAAATGAAAAATTTTGCCCTTTTTGCCTGCAAAATTTTCCTACACGATTCTTTTCAGCAACATTTTATCTTCTCCGCTTTAAACTTTGTATGAATAAAGTACAATATATTTTATTTCCCGCCATGCCCAGTTTTTAAAAATTTGGGACTGAAGTACTTTCGATGATCAACATCACAGTTTTAATATTCGGAAAAGTTGACTATAAGAAGGGCTTGGAGTTTTCTTGGTTCGGTTTTCTGCAGATTCGGAAGGTGTTATAGTTTTTTTGTCAGATTGATATAGGACTTTTCGGCGTGTTTACTTAGCTTACATTAAATACGGAGGTGGTAGGTGTGACTCAACACATCGTTTTATGTTCAACAAAAATCGCGGTCGAAAAAAAAATACACTCTTCATTTCACACGCAAAAATCCAGTCAAATGGGAATTGAAAAGCTCTTTAAAACTAGATTCACTTTAAAAAGAAAATTGCATAATCAGATGGCGATCTCACGACCATCGGCCCGCGCTGGTTTGCTGATCTTGGAATGAATTGGCTCTGAAGCCCTGGAAGGTGCCCGTCTGAAAGGTGTGGAAGACCGACCGCAGCCAACTCTACGATGTGATGGACACAGTCGAGCAAAGCCAAAAGTACCGGGTGAGGTCGAGACAATAAATCCTCCTTCATTGAAACGCAAAAATAAACTATACAATGCAGAAATCTGAAACTCCATTCAGAATGTGAAACCAGCGGTGGTGACAAAATGCTGAATTTGGAGCACGAGGCGTTACCTGGATATAAATATTAAAATATTACGCTATTGTTCCATGAGCCCCCGAGGTCCCCCTAATCCTAATATTCATCGAATCGTAAATTTGAGATTTTAGGCGCCTGTGGTGTTTATTCCAGTAAAATTATGTGGCAACAGAGGAACCAGCCAAAACATTATTGTCGTTTTTATTGAAAAGCTTTCTTACTAAAACAAATCCTACAGGCGTTCATAATCTAAAATTTTGGTCTGATGAGTATGACACTTAGGTGGTACGTCGGCTCTTAGAGCTTTTTTTCCATATTTTGAACTAGGTAGCGGTATTTGCTTAAACTTCCGCATTTCATCACCAACGCCAGCGTAATACTCTCAAGGAGTTTCAGTTTTCTGTAATGTCTAGTTTATTTTTATATTACTAAAAAAAGGTTTATTTTTCGAGGTAAAACCCGGCACATCCGCTTTACATATTTTAATCATCATCATCATTCATTCATTATTTCTTGAAGGGCCAGGGGGCAAGAGAGTAACCACTTCAAAAACAAACAAATAACGCAACTATTTATCAACAAAAACACGCTAACATCTAGTGTATGTTTGAAAGAATAAGCTAATTGCTGCAGACAATTTCTTAGTGTCAGGTAAAAAGACAATTACGTCAGGCAGTGAGTTTTAGTCGTCAATGGTAAAGTAGACATTTGGTGAGTGACGGTTGACAATGAAATTGGACGGAGTTTTCAAGACTGGACGAGACGGGGGAAAATGCTGGTAAGGAGGCGATAGCAAACTTTGGCTGAGATGATTGTTGTAATAAAAGATGGAATGAAGAAGAGAAGACGAGACACCCTGCGGCGGTGAGAAAGAGTGTAAAGGTTAGCTGATTGGCGAAATCCTGATATGGTGGCGTAAGAAGAATAGTCGGAATAAATAAAACGGAGGGTTCTGCTCAAAACGGATTACAGGCTGTTAGTTACGTATGCCTGCCACGGTGACCATATGGAAGACGCGAATTCTAGTTTAGTTCTGACCAAGGTGGTATAAGCTAGTTGTTTTACTGGGAATGTAGCTTGTCTGAGGTTACGGCGAAGAAATCCGAGAGTGCGGTTAGCATTGGCGATGGCAGATGTTATGTGCGTGGTCCATGACAGGTCAGATGTCAGGTGAATTCCTGGATATTTATACGATGAACAAGCAGTTACTGGGATACTAGAAAAGTGGAAAGAGGAGGATAGAACATGTGAACTCTGGGGAAAAGATAGCGATTTATATTTATTATGGTTTAAAGCCATTTGCCATTTATGACACTACTGAAATATAAGTTGGAGATCGTTCTGCAATATTAGTTGATCGTGGCGTGAATGAATCGGTCTATAGATGACACAGTCATCGGCGAATAAACGTACTTCAGAAGTGATGACATGGTCGAGATCATTAATGTAGATTAAAAACGGAAGGGGACCAAGAACGGTTCCTTGAGGGACGCCAGACGTGACTGTGCTTGTGGTAGATTTTACATTGTTAATAGAAGTGTACTGAGTGCGATGAGTGAGGAATTCAGAAATCCAATTGACTACAGAGGGGTGAAGATTAATATCTCTTAGTTTCATTAAAAGACGTTGATGAGGGACCTTGTCGAATGCTTTGGAGAAGTCAATGAAGATGGCGTGAGTTTGAACATTGGAATCGAAATTTGAGTAAACGTCAGTTAGAAATGCTGTTAGCTGAGTTTCGCATGAAAATGACTTGCGAAATCCGTGCTGCTGCTTCAAAATGTATGTTATGAGAGTCTGGAAAGTTTATTATGTTAGAATAGAGAATATGCTCGAAGAGTTTGCATGAAACGCTGGTGAGCGAGATGGGAGGAAAGTTGCTGATTAGTTGGCGATCGCCTATTTTATGAACGGGTATGACGTTAGCAATTTTCCAATCGGATAGAACTTCGGAGAGTTTAAGAGATTGCGAGAATATGTCGCAGAGGAAAGTGGAAGAAATGTATTTAGTGTTTATTAATACCTTAGTGTCGGTGACGCTTGCTGGGCTCGTTCTGCCCGTACGGTCGTGACTGTTGTGCGTGGGTATTAACGCGCTGAATGCAGACTTGATAGCAGTTCCTGGAATAAAAACCGCAATAATAATCATGGTAAACAAAAAACAAATCGACCAAACAGCGTCGGGCTTTGATGGAACGTTATACGCGACTTCACAACTGGCTAAGCCAATCAGCACCGAGATATTAGGCGGCTTCACAAATATTTCGAACCCCCTCCCCTCCGCCTTTTCCATGCCCCCTTCTTCCGCCAACGAGAAAATACGTTTCACGTTAATAACAAGGAACACATCTACGTAGGTTTCTCACAAGTATGAAAGAAACGGCGGTCCTTAGACGCTATAACATCAACCAGCGCACAGCCATTGCGCTATTAGGTTTGCTATGATTTTCTACTTGTCCGCCATAGGAAGTCTTCCAAGAGGAAATGGCAGGCGATATCCAAGGCACTGCGCGACTAATACATCTTCCGACCGTGGGGGCCCGATGCCCTGGCGGTAGCACGCCGAGGCTCCTGATTGACTTGTAAGGTCGAGCGCAGGACTTCCTTTCTTCCAACGCCCACTACATCTTGCTTCGGAAACCTTGCTTCCTTTTTCGACTTGGTGAGTCCGCTCGGAGGGAGGAGTAGCAGACAGGATGAGGAGGAGGAGGGAGGAGGGTATACCTTACCCTCGGTACCCTTTTCTCCTCCTCCCCGAGAGCTGCGCTCTAATTCAGCGTTACAGGGAGTTGTAAACGGTTTCATTTTTTTTAATGCGATACCTGTTTATACTTTGTTATTTTAAGTCCAGTCACCGACGACGCTATGAAGTAATGGGACCAAAATCATAGAGCCTGAAAAGCGTTAGACACTGGGTTATTTATATACATGATTAGTTTAGCCATGCTAGAACATGTACGAAAAGATGACGAATACCACGTTGTGGCACTTTTGACAGTGTTTGGCTGTTCCCATCAACTCGTAGTGTCGGCTGCATCCGAAGTTCAGATGAAAGAAATTGTGATGTATAGTGTGACTATCTTAAATCAAAGAATGAACTTTATCACCAACAAACATAATCAATGTCCCTGACCTGTGTCATATCTGAAAGCGATTCTTATATAAAACAAAATACTATCACGTAGTATTCTGGTTTGCAAGATCCCCACTTTTGATTTTACACTGAGGCAGGTTCTTTTCAATCAACGGCATAAAATAAGGCACTGAATTCCATTGAGATGCATAGTTCTACCCAAATGCATTTTCAATACCAACGAGAGACTAACGCTTGATGCATCATCATCCCATTTCAATGGATTCGTCATAAGTGTAACCAAAAAAATGCAATGAACATTATATGGTTATATTCTTGTTCCGAATGAACTCTATACTTTTTCAGATATAATTATTTTTGCAAACCTTACAGCACGATATTAAAAGGAAATCCGCATGGCGCGTAAAGTTCACGTTACATATGTGGTGTGAACCTGGTCGGAAAGAACACATAACTTATGATGGCGCTTTTAAGCTTGATTCCCAAACGGCCATCATGTCTGCGAAAAAAAGTACTGGTCCGTTGACTCCAAGTAAGAAGGATGAAAACCTGATTGAAGGGATCACAATCCGACGGAGGTTGACTGGGGTCTGGCATATTGGTTTGTGCGAGGCGGTGTTGGCACCGTACGCGGCTGCCAAGCGAGAGAACGGTGTGGAGCCCTGCTTATTCCAGTATTTTATTGTATTGTCCTTTATTACTCTGGAAAATAGCGGGTCACCTTGGGATGCCATTGTGTTTTCTGGTTCAAAAAGTCCTAGAACATACCTCGCGTATAAAATCAGCGGTAAGGCGCTGATTCAGGAAAGTCACCTTTGTTGTCACCAACGTAAGATGCTGTTAGTTTTCTCTTTAAATGTGTAGGCACAATTTAGTATTACTCAGCACTTATTTTGTGTTATCACATGAATCTCTGTTTGTTGATCGCAAAAATCCCAAAGTGAAGTTTATTATAGTTTATTCACAGCGGAAAATTGAAGTTATTGCGTTGACCTTAAAAAATAACAAGTGGAGTTTTGTAGAGTGGAAATACAAATGAGGGGATTACAAAGTCTCTATCAAATCAAATAGAAAAAAATCGTCTTCTTTGTGGTTTATTTTTGTTTTTAAGTATCCCTTGTCCAAGATGTCAAAAGCTCACCAGCTCTTAGAACTTTAGATTCAACGCGTTGGTTGTCCATGTAGGTCGACGTTGCAGCGCACTCAAAAAACTGTCCCGCAAGCTTTCGCACACACAAGGAACAACACTTTCACACAGCGCTCACTAACAACTTTGTACTTGTTCTGTACATTTGTATTTGAGCAAAACAAAGAAAAAGCTCTTTGCTATTTCTATCACTCGGCTTGGTCGGGATGGCTCCTCTGTGGTTCACTATAGGAAATATTTTGATCAGATTAGTTTAATTTAAAAGAATCTCAAAGGTTGGAACGTTGTAATTCACCTTAAGTCTCTGGAATTTATTCAGATCATATACGTTTGAACCTCTCCCATTAATGCCTATTATATCCCATTGGTCCGAGAGCAGGTATCGAACCAATCTAAAGTTCAATAAGCATAACATTTAAGATTTGGATGATCTTTGTGCTTGGGATCTATTGGTAATAACCTTGAAAGCACCGGTCACCAGATTTATATTATTTTTATAATTACGATTGCAAAGACTGACTCTACATCACATGTTGCGCTACCCAAAGGACCATGGCCCGGATAGCGCGTTTAATTGATCAGCTCCTGAAACGGCGGCCACGCTCTGCCCTTTTCGCTACCATTTTGAAGCAATATCAACATTTCTGGAGACCCCTGAGTTTTAAAATACCATCGTTGTTTTGCTTCCATTTTACCATATCGTCGCCGTCGCAACAAATAAATTAATTTTAGCGTCACTCTGGCACAGCCGGCCGGTTCGGCTTCGAACGTCTCCGAGACGCTCATAGATACGCTTTCAAGTCTTCGCATTAAAAAAAAAAGCGCAGTGTGGTGAGGTTTGTTCATTTTAATTTCCCGCCTCAGCCGATAAGAATTCCAAATAACAAATTACGAAGCAAGACATATTAAGAAACTCCGTTTTCTTACCTGTTCGCGGACCTGTGCGGTGCTCATTGTAAGTAATCAAACTATTTGTAATCAAATAATTTTTGTAGTAACTTATAAATAATTGGATAACATTCTCTAGGGAGTAATTACAAGAGTTATTCAATTACTTTTGAACGAACTAAAATTACTCACAACCGTCAATATTTTTCCCGTTTCCTTTCTAATGGCTCCTTTGTTTCTACGAGTTTCCAACAAAGGAATTATCGAACCAAGTCCCCTGCCTGCAAAAATTGTAATCAAGAAATAAGTTGTATCCAATTCGCAGACACTAGCTCGTTAATGTACAGAAAAAAAATTCAAAGCAGCAGAACATCTACCGTTTTGGAATTCTGAAGTGGTTGGAAAAAGTAGCGGTTTACTAGTTCGAGCACCGTCCAGTTGCTTTTCTTTTCGAGCCATGAAGTAATATAATTGAATTCTTTTAACCGAGAGTAATTGCAATTGTAATCGATTTCTTTCTTTTTTGAGTGAAACTTGTAACAAGGTTCGTGACCATAGCAACCCATCGCTGTGCTCTAATTCGTGCTTGCTTTTAGTAATCACGAACAAATAATAACATCACCAACACGACACCTCGCAGACTTGGAGTGATTTCAAAATAGGGAGAGTGGCCATAGTTACTGAGAGGTTATGAAACGCAGGGCGCAGCCTATGACGTAAACATGCTCCTTGTTGCGTGATTCCTTCTTTGTCGTTGTTATCGCCAAATACAGCAATCTCAGTGGCTTTTGGGGGGGGGATGTGATATCAGTCTTAGGTAGTAACGCTGGGGGTGATGTGATATCAGTCTTAGGTAGTAACGCGTTACTAGTAACGCGTTACTGTAAGTTCGTTACTTTTTTGGTAACTTGTAACTGTATCGAGTTACTTTTTAAAATGTAACTTGTAACTGTAACGAGTTACTTTTTCTGAGGTAACGATGAAAGTAACGACGTTACTTTTGTCGTTACTTTTCAGCTTTCTATGAATAATATATCACTGAACGAGTACTATTTAGCTACATCTTGCACTTTCCAAATCGTCTGTTCCGACATTTCGAGTGTCGAAATTGGCCTTGCAGAAACTTGGGAATACGTTCTTTGTCGCGAGTCACGACCCGAATATAGCCACGTGTAGATTTGATAAAAAAATCTAGTTATCTTTACGCACGCGCTTGTACTTTGTGACTGAACACTTACATCTTAGTGTTTTGAAGCACTATCTATGTTGCGGTTTTTCTTTTTTCTGTGCAAACGCTTTTTAATCGGGCGAATCAACCGTGAAACAACAATACACGCGGAGGGCACTGCGCATGTTTCGCATTTTGATTTGCGCCACTACTTTGGCGTGGAAACTTTCGAACACTGATTTCGAGAAGCAACTGCTGCTAAGTTACAATATGAAGTAAAAAGCGTACTTTTTTCATTTTATGCAATTGGGCAGGAGATCCAACTATAGCGGGGAGCTTTATCGAGCTTGTTGTCCCCGCAGCACGGTGTTTACTAACACAGAATAACAAAGAAATTGAACCTCACCATGCACGTTCAGGACACGAGCGCTTCACTCTTACCAGTGCTTTGGTTGCACGAGGAGCGGCCATTCGAATCGTCACCATCGATATGGCTGATCAAAAACAAACAAGAAAATTCGGTTTGTTGTCCCAACAGCTTAAGCGTGCCGCCAGAAGCGTGACTGTTCGATCTGTTGTCCCCCAATAAAACTTTGTGAGGGGCGTTTTCTAGTTTATCTTTATTTTTTGTGTTATACAAAAGTAACTGAAAAGTAACGTCGTTACTTTTTAAAAGTAACTGTAACTGTAACGAGTTACTCTTTTGTTGCGGTAACTGTAACGGTAACTTCGCTACTTTTTTCTGAAAGTAACTGTAACTGTAACGAATTACTTTTTAAAAGTAACTTACCCAAGACTGTGTGATATGCTGAAGACTCCGCACGCCTTTCGTTTCCTTCAGTTACTATATTTGATCCAATAAAAACTACATCGTATTTTGCTTTTTTGACAGGATTTCGACTTCTTATAGTACTTAGGTTGCACCACTCGAAATATAATTTCAGTGCTGAGCAGCACTGACATACCATGGAGTGATAAACTTGCTAAGTTTTACTATTTCAAAGTTTGTTTGAAATATTTTGATTTATTTCATCTCGTGAAACTTCCACTAATATTAGTACAAGCTAGTAGGTGGATATTCGGCATCAATAACATATAATTTTACCAAAAGGCAAAGAAAAATAATTTACAATTATGACGAAAAAAAAACAGTGTTGGAACACCTTGCACATAACCGACGCCAACAACGGCGATGCACGACCATTATCCTTCTCATTAAATTTTGACGAGAAAGTAACGTTCGTGATGTTGTCGCTGAGTCCTACAATCACCTTTCAGTAAACGTGCACCATGTTAAACGCACCAAGCACAATTAGCCAGGAAACGACCCGAGCATGTTCCCAAATATTATATGACCGCCAAATCTGCCGTCGAGTAACGATCAAAGCAACTTTGGCGGCAGAACCGACAGATGCTTCTCCACCAAAACACCCTTAGTGAGGAAAAGCCGAGATTCTTGCGACACAAATTCTGGCTCTTCTTAGCAGCTAGCCTCGCCTAATTAGTGGCGACAGTGTTTCCGCGGCACATTATCCCTGACCTGACCGCCAAACTGCTTTCCTTTCCGCTTATTTTGCTTATATTTGCTCTATTTTATTATAATCTTCCTCCCACGGCACCAATTACGGAGCTCATGTGGGGCAGGGGAAGGGAGACGGGTCGGGAAGACGGCCTGCTTCTTTTCTATTAACACAGACTGTGTTCTACGGTTGGCCGGTGATATCAAAGGTGCAAAGACGAAGATCAGTCTAACCATGCTTTTTTGTCGCAGTTTGATTGGCTCCATTGCATCGTAGCGTGAGCTGCGCTCGGACAGTGTGAAACCGAGTAAACTCAATACTGCACGCAGTCGGCGACAGGTTAAAGGCCGACGACCAGTTCGCGCTTTCCACGTTTCTCCTCGCTTCCTCCTCGCCCCCTTCTACCCTGTCCACCGTTGCCTGTCTTCTCCTCCCCCATGGTGAGGTGGATCTTCTGCCTTGTAGAATCTTGAGTCTGGTCGTCGGCCTTTAAGAGTAAAATGGAAGCTCCTCTCCAGCGTTCGCTCTGCTAAAGTGGAAAGAGGTGGGAGGAGGTTCCACTTTACTCTTAACCTGCCAAATGGCATGGAAGAGATCTGTGCGTGACGTCACGGTGAGAAAATCCCCGACCCGCCCCAAGCGGCAAACATGCCGAAGGTCTACTTGAGTTCACCGCAAAGTGTCCTTCATGGCATCAATGTGTGCTAGCTACGGACTCGTTATGAGACGCTGCAAGACTATGCGGAGCGCAAGTTCGCTGCTTCTTGCTCACGGGTTGCGATGATCTCAGAACGCCGATCTCTTATTGGCTGCTTGAAAGACGCTCGGGGGTAGACCTCGAGGCATTTAGCATTGAGGTCTACCCGCTCTCCTTTCAATCATAGCCAATCAGAGCTCGGCGTCTTTCTGACGTCAGCTCAACTTCTGCGCAAGGAGCAAACGACTTGGGCCTCGCATAGGTGGCGCTGCGTGGATTCTCTATTGGTGACTTTTATTTATTTATTTATTTATTTACCTCTAAAGATCCACAGGGGGCATTACATAGAGGGGGGGGGTACATGGAATGTCATCATAGTCGTACAATGTTCTAACTGAATGAAAATATAAAAGGAATCACAATCACGCTAGCAGAGCTCAATAAGTCGTAACATGGCGCACGGTCACGCACACCGGCATGTAATAAGTTCAAAGTGATTAAAAACGGAGAGCGGGAAGCTTGCGCAGGCTTTTGTCTACTTGGTGGTATTGGTATAGTACCCTACAGCTCATTCTGTACAGTATCTTCTTATCTCAATTTCATAGAGTAACACATCACAACCGCACGGCGTTTAGACCCCACCCCCTTTCCCCCTTCGCACCCTGCAAAAGATATTAAACTTCAAAAATGAAAAGTTGCCCTTCTTGTTTTGCAGCTGAGTTTGCTGGTGGTCTGTTCGCCGTTTTCGGATATCCGCTTGTTAAACTTGTCGAGATACGAGGATTTATGGTCGTGTTCATGTCC
>JAZHYW010050601.1:0-13586 GCA_037355805.1 Ixodes ricinus | reverse complement strand
TTAAAGGGATACTTCAACGAAATTTGAAATATTCCCGTCGTGTTCAAAAATAGGTTGAATATGATCCACAATATCCGTAAATGACAATCGCCCGTTTGTATTTTGATCCTGGTGGCTGTATTTTTCGTTATAAACGGCCCACTCTGGCAAGCGCTCGGAGAAGGCCCAGCGCAATCGTGACGTAAGTCGTCTCAAACGAGCAAAGCCAGGCAAAGCTACGGCGAGGCTGACGTCGAGAGGATGGCCTAGTCGGTCCAGCCACCGAAGCGGCTGCTTTTGTATGAATTTTGAGTGACGGGTTAATCTTCTATAATCTTGTAGGGGGACAATAGCGACTTCTGCGACACACAAAAAGGATTCTCGGAAAGAGGGGATTTCCTCCTTCCACCCTTCTCTCGTCGTGGCCGGAGGCGAGACGACTTCCGTCACTAGCTGTCAAGGTTCCTAGACGAGCATTACAAACGAGGCGTTAGCGACATCCACCAGGTGCTCTTTGCTAATCGTTTAATTCGTTTTAAAATTCCTTTTCGAGACTTTTTTAACAAGATATTGGTATGTTCCATGTGATACTGCTCTTTTGGACACATATAGACCAAAAAATGAGCGCCGAAATTTCGTTGTAGTATCCCTTTAATAATTATATTTTATCAATATCTGTTCGCCCCTCCAGCCCGCCGCATGCCCTCTCGCGAACGAACGAAAACAACAATAGCAGTCACGGCGGAGAAGACGGTGTTAGGGATTATCGTAATTGTTCCTGATGTTAGCACATTGTTATGGTTGGCACGTTCGTGCAACATAAATGTTTAACAAAAAAAAAAACAAATTCCCCCCCCCCCCAAAAAAAAAAAAAAATGTTGCGTTCCACTTGGAAATTTTTGAAATATCAATATTTCCTGTTTTCTTGACGCACGTCAACATATCCGTCATCCGCGACATTATAAATTTTTAACGGAAAAAGCGAGTTCATTAAAATAAAAGAAAATTGTTGCGTTCCGCTTGGACATTTTGTAAAGATCAGTATTTCCTATTTAATACCGCACGTCAACATACCCGACACCCGCGATATGATCATGCCTGGACCGCTTCCTATTCGTAGCCAAGTAATGTTAGCACGCTGAGAAGCATCAGCGAGCAGACACACGTTAAATCCTGAACATTCTATTCCCGTCCCTTCCGCCATCTTGCAACTACCGCCCTGCCATCTGTAGAGGGTCGGAGTTGCCAATGTAAGAAATTAGCCATATGCTCAAGATATGATTTTTTTAAATTAGTCTCTTACAGCAGAAAGCACTGCCGGACAGTCATTGCACTTTTCGGAGCGCTTCCAGCCAAGTAAGGGGCAGAGAAGACGACCTTGCTCGATAGCGAAATTCCGAAAGACCATCGAACCAGTGCGTTTATTCCGTTGTTGTGTAGGGCGACCAGCCTAATTAGGCGCAATGAATACATCTTCGCTTTTGTTTCCGTGCTTGTTTAGCCTGTGAAGCTAAGCACAAAAAGAGGATGAGCTTTTGGCACTACTTCAGTGCCACCATCAAATCGTTCGCTGCGCTTGAACTTAATCTGAAACGAGACATAGCTGAGCGTTGAGCAAAGCTAGACGAGTAGGCGTCCTTTAGAGCGCAATGAGTAGTTTTAAAGCCATCTCCTGAAGAAACAAATTGAGGGGAGATCAGAAAGCGTGATGCGTTTAGATAGCGGCAGGCACGACGATGACGATGGTCATATCGTCGCCAAAACTTTCCGCGAAACTTGGCGCGGAAGCTGAATTGGTGCATGAGTCACGTGACGTTCATTGTTTCGCCAAATGTAGCGGAAAACCTATATTTGTCCGTAGGACCCGTGACGTCAGATCACGTGACATCAGTTCTTCTCGCAAAATTTAGCGGAGAAACTGAAGTAGCACGAAGGTCAAGTGACCTCATCGTTTTTTCCGCTGAATCTAGGGGAAACCGAATTGGTTTACGCTTACGCTGTCGCGAAACCGGGGAAATGGCGCCCGTGACAGCTACAGCTGTAAAACAGGAACGCGTACTTTGACTAGGTCTCACCGAAGAATATCTTTCAGATGGCCGTAGGAGGGTCCGTTTCGTGGCTCCCTCAAGTGCACTCCGAAAAAGATGAGTCCTTGTCTAACCTCGAAGGGAGCTGCTTGACCCTCCTGAAGTTTTCTGAGTTCCTAAAGACAATTGAAATAGCATATATGTCTCCAGCTCAAGTGACCAGATTGCCTAGATGACAAATAGTAGTCATTGCAAACTGAACGTTGAAAGAGAAAAAAAGGCAATGCTTATCTAGGTTCAAATCTATTCCCACTGGTGTTGTGCGTGTTGATAAACATGCGCAAGTCCCGTGTGCACAGGAGTGAAGTGGGATCTGCTCGGCCAAGCCTTAAAACGCGAACCAGACTCCGATGTCGGGTCGGGTTCGAGATGGTATCTTGCCGCGTCATTGGCCAAGTCACAAATCCAGGCGATGCTCTGCATGGGTGAACTTAACAGACCGTGCGTAAAAACAAATCCTTTGTCTCGTGTGGAAAAAAAAATTACAACTATATAAATCACAAAGAAGATGCAAGCGAGCTGGTGAACTTTCAACTATGTAAAACCCGAGACGTAGGGCAAAAGAAGCAGAAAAAAGGGGACAACTCAGACGCAGGTCTCAAACTCAGCTGAACATTTATTCCCATAGCCTCGCTTATCAGGGCAACAAATCACAATCCCTCGGCGCATGACGTCACACTGTCAAACACTCTCTCACCCACCCTTTCCACAACTCCCTTCGCAGTTCGTAAACAAGATCAATAAGCCAAGTCAGACCCAGACTGAATCACTTCCCCCAAACTTCAAACTTGATGCGGACACCAGGCAGGAAGCAACAACCGCTCCACAGATCGCTGAACCGAACTAGGCCTATAATTTTACCTTGAGAACTTCGATGAAACACGCAAAGCCTGTGACCTCCAGAGGCGGTATTTCCTGACCCCCCCCCCCCAACCCCTCTCTTTCTACAAAAAAAGAAAGAAATTTCAACAAAACGTTTTTTAGGAACGTCAGTACAGCTGAGTACACATACTTCAAATAACAACAACAAAACAAGGAAACCATGGCTCGCACGAACAAAACACACTCAAAGGCTTAGAAATTTCTTTGTTGCCTCGTTTATAAATGTTTACGGGTTACTAATACAGTTGGTTGTTCTGTTTATTTTAATAGTTTCGATAAGGACTCTTTTAGCTGCATCTCTCTCCCTCGCCAACATCGTTGTCTTATTCCACAGCGGCTTGCAATCATTGCATTCATCTACGTGTTTTGCAATCTCCGAATTTGGCGAGTTAGATGCCACTGCTCTCTTGTGCTCAGCAAGACGATCATTAATACACCGCTTTGTTTGGCCCACATACGCCCCTCCGCACTCGAGCGGAATACTGGAAACGACGTCTCCCTCACGCTCCAACTCTCCTGCCTTTAATTCTTTACACATCCCACATAAACCCTTGTAAAAGGCGTCAACTTACTTAGGCTAAAATCTGGTTTAAAGACTAGCGAAACACCGAAACGATATGCCGCCACTTTCACATTATGAGAAACCGCATGAAAAATAGGTACCACTACACAATTCTCCAGCTGTTCTTTTTTTGTTCCTTACCACTGATCCGATCTGTAAGCCTCAAATAAACGTTTGCAACTAGTTGTGATGGGTACACTGCCATCTTTAATCTTAAGTGCTGGCTCATCAGCGCTGATTGTAGACGATGTGCTGATGAGCCAGCAGTTAAGATTAAAGATGGCAGGGTACCCATCAGAACTAGTTGCACACTGTTAGCAAGTCCCGTGTATTTAGTGAATATTTGGGGTGAAAAACACGCTATTTACACAAATTACCATACATTTACATGTTGAGTAATAGAATTATTCGTTCAAAAATCATGCGAGGTTGTAAAAAACGTGTTTTGGTTCAGTTATACACGACACATAGCCGTGTAGCCGACCTCGAAAACACGCATCAACCCCGGCGGCGACCGCAGCATTGCCGGCTATCGAAGCATCGGAATGCTTGGGGACACACTTAGAAATGTCCGTAAAGACAAATGCCGCGGAAAGAAACATGTCTCGGAGACGGATAGGCACCAAAAGCAATTACGGCATGTCGCGGGTCGGGGCGAACCCCGCGCTTTCGGTGCTTACCGTAGTCGCTGCCATTTTTTCTGGTCGATGGCAATGCGGCTTCCCTTTTGTCGCCGATGTTTGTATTTATTTTAGGTGTCTTGATAATCATTTCTTACACACCACAAATAATTATGGGTGTAATTACTCGTTCTAAACAGTTAAAATCGACATAAAAAGCGTGCCCTCGATCTGAACACATGACATTGCAGTTGGTTTTGTTTTGGCTTCAACCCTTCAACTGCAAGCGAAGGTGCCGCCGCTTCCCATGCAACCTCCTCAGAATTTACGGCGCTCCGTGGTAGCCAGTGTTGCTGCATCTGTACGTCATCTTTAAGTTAGAGCTGACAGAAAAATCTGGCCACGGCGCAACGCCGATGTACGCTGGAAGGAAGAGCCGGTTTGCTTTCTTTGTTTTTGTTTGGTCGGAAAAACTCTCGCAGCAACGCACGTTTAACATGGCGCCGGTATTGTATTGGTTTGACGGGAATGGGGAAGCTCCTCGATTTGCGAGTACAAGTAGCGAATACGTGACCGGAGAAGTGCCCCTTGTGATGTTCCCGGGAGACGGAAAGTATCATTCGTTATCGTCGTGTGTGCTTGGAAAGCGAAGGGAGTCACAGGGTTTACGAGTCCGCAACCACAAGCCAAGGTTCATGACAGCGCTGCGTTGACTTCGGCGATCTCGTTCTGTTTGGTGCAACACGGCGCTGCGAAAAAGAGCTGAAACGTTCGTGGTGTATGGTGCGGTGCTTGGAGGTAGAAACCCACACTAACACGGAGCGCAAATTGGTTGTTGTGGGGTTGAAGCAACGGGTTCAGCCCCGTCGTCGTCAGCTGATCCGGTCCAGCTGGTCCGGGAGGACGTAGCGAGTGTTTTTAAAAATAAATCTCCCTTAGTTCCGTTTCAAAATGTGGAAGTATCCCGACGGATAGCGTGAGTAAAAAGCTGCGGGTGCTTTCAACAAAATTACGTCGTTTTAATTGAACAATGGGCTCCGGATTGTTTTCCTGAATCTGCCGTTTTTATGCTTCGTGTTGGACTACGTTTGCACAGCGACGTGTTTGCACAGCGACGCACACTGCTCGAGTAGATGATTCGGTCCTGCAAACGACCAGTTATGCAGAATTTCAGGGAAACTTAAGTCACCACCGGTATTTTCTTGTAAATCTTGTGCGAGTTTGTTGTGCACATCATGCGGTGTGAATAAATTAGGGCAAGAATTCCTACCTCCCACAGATGCATGAACTGAGACCATTTTTTACGTAGTGAACATAGTGCTTTTTCTTTATTTTGGGAAGAGGCGTTGGTGCATTTATTATGGTACAATCACTTGAGAGTTGAGAAGTCGGAGAGAGCGAGCAAGCTTTCCCAACTTTGCCTCTTTTCTCTCTGGCACTGCCCCTAGTTTCTAAAGTTTCAGTTTCAGTAGGCATACCTACTAGGAGGTACAAACTGCTCTAAAGCAGGTAAAAGGCAGGGGAAGTCAGGACGGTGCGGACTTCGTGTTTCGCGCTTTTCGCAAAGTTACTGGGTAAATGCTTTTGCGAGGTATGCGGAATATGCAAGTGATTTTGTTATGCCCGTCGTTTGCGTCTCTCCAGCAAAACAAATAAAATGATCTACAAAGACGCAATCACAAGCCAAGATTTACGATAACAGTGCGTTTGCTTCGGTGGTCGGTGTAGTTGTACACTCTCAAGAAAAAGGGTGTAAAAGGGTGTATCGTTACACCCTTTGTCCCATATAATACACCCCAAAACTTCATTTCGACGTACAGAGCCCTATAGTCGAACAGACGGCCCCAAATTTTACGAGGGGCTTGATAGCCGTGTGGTATAACTTTCTAAATAGCTAAAGTACGTATCAAAGACCACATAATAGAAAACACCGAGTTTTTACAGTAGAGCCAAGAAAACCCCAATTATTTTTTTTTGTAGTCAGTAAAACGTACATTAGCTATTTTAATAAGTTGTACCACACGGCTATCAAGCCCCTCGTAAACTTTCGGGCCGTCTGTACGACTGTAGAGCGCTGTACGTCGAATTGAAGTTTCGGGGTGTATTATATGGGACAAAGGGTGTAATAATACACCCTTTTTTCTTGAAGTGTATTTTACACTGCTTTCTGCAACACCGTGTCATGACGAAGAGCTGGAACGGTCACGGTTTGTGCTGGCCTACCGGTTGACAGAAACCCGCATCGCCCGCATCGGCACCGAGTGCACTTGGGCTGTTGATGCTCAAGCCTTTCACCCGCGGCTTGTCGCCAGCTGATCCTGCTGCTCAACGGTGAGGAAGCGGCGAGAGTGACCTTTGAAGTAAATGTAAATCTTCGTTCATCCAGTTATCCGAAGTGAAAGTGCGGAAGATGTCCAACGTGTACTGAGGGCAGGAACTACGAGCGTTTTGCCTTGCTTTTATAACCGAAACCAGAGCAACGAGATAACTGCCTTGCGTACTCCAAAATGCCGGAAGCAATATGTTTCAACAGGTCGAGTACGTCACCGGGGATGTACGCGAGACGGTGCGCACTGTTTAATTAAACGCTTGCAGTATCCAGGAGTGGTACCAGGAAAACGACGTCAACAGAGAAGGAGCTCGCGATTCAGCATAATGCAGTGCTACGGGCCCGTGAATCTTCAAAATTCGGGATGGTGGCGGCGTAAAAAAAATAAATAAATATAAACGCATTAGCGCCACATTAGTGAAAGTGTGGGGCGATGTTCTTCACAAGAATATATAAAAAATACTTTGCGCGAGGATCATATCCATTTCTTTTTGAATACATAATGATAAAATCCCAACAATTTGTTTTTCTATCTGAATCAAGCTTGTCGGACTGCTCATAACACTGGTCGAGCATGAAAATAACAAAAATATAAACTTTTTCATGACCGGTTTAGGATTTATTGTTAATAGATCGTTATTTTTCACATCAGACTAACATTATAGATTTTGCCTCCATACTTTTGAAATGCAAACAGTTCTTACATACGGCTGTCTTTTGCACCGTGTTTTGTGTCTTCTTCTTTAAATCTGTAACGGTCAGCGACCAAAAGGCTCACCCGCACATGTCAAGCTTATATATAATAATAATTATTTTATTTCACCATAAGATATTTATGGTGGCGATCAGGGACAAGACGCGGTAGAAAACAGCTTGACGGGTCCCCGACCGCCTACAAGCAGCAGAGCAGCGTGATACTCACAGTATGAAACACATACAGAGCACAAGCTATAGAAAGGATAGCAGAAAGAGACCTTCGTCATCACACACTTTGATTAAGGCTGATTCACATGATTGTTAACTTTTTGTCACTTTCTAGCTTTTGAAAAAAGAAAAAAACACGTGATACAATCGCGACATAACTAATAAAAAACAGGAGAAAAGGATTTATGCACACGATCGACATCAAACAGAAGGGTTGGAATATCCTTGACAGATAATTTCTCCCAATCGAAGTTTTGTTCGGGAAATAAATTTAATATTTTCGGAATAGTGTATCTGAGCATTTGTGTTCCGTAGTTCGTTCTGGGAGTGACCACCTCCCAACAGCTCGCAGAACGAGTGGGATAAGGATGAACATATTGGGAAAGGCGCCCAAGGCTCACTAGAAAGCTAGTATTTCTAATTTCTTCCACTTTTAGAGTAGTGAAAAGTCTGTAGTCGTAGAGAGAATATATACTAATAATGTGGAACTTCTTGAATAGATTGGCTGTAGGATGATCAAAATCTACATTCGCAATTGCCCTCACGGCGTTTTTTTGCAAAAAATGTATTTTATCTAGATTTGTTAATGTCGTCTTACGCCAGACTAGGTGGCCGTAAATTAAATGGGAATAAAACAAGGAGTTATATATTAATAATTTAACATTTGTTGGCAGGACATAGCGGTTGCGGTTTAGGATACCGACTATCTGTGATAACTTCGAGGTAACATAATGGATGTAATCGTCCCAAGACATATTCTCGGAAAAAGTGACACCAAGCAGTTTAAAAGCATTGCCAATCTCAATTCTGGTTGAGTTTATTACGATATCTTTGGTGATATCTACAAGTTTGCTCTTGGGACGGAAAAAGCACGCCTTTTGTCTTTGCAACGTTTATTTGTAGCGAATTGATGCGGCTCCAGACGTTCAACTTAGAAAGCGCCAGGTTTGCCGATTCAAACAGCAGATCAACGTTTTCCGCAGTGAAAAGTAAAGTGGTGTCGTCGGCGTAGTTTACAAACTTTGCTTCGAAAGTAATGTTAACAATATCATTTACAAATATATTAAAAAGAAAAGGACCCAATATACTACCTTGTGGGACACCAGAACTGATCGGTTTTGTAGTTGAGGAGTGCCCATCAATACAAACTAACTGCATTCGATGTGCCAGGTAAGATTTTATTAACTTCAGTGCGTGTCCTCAAATACCGTAAGTGTCTAGCTTTTCAATTAAAATTTTATGACTTAGGCAATCAAATGCTTTGTGAAGTCTACGAGGATACCAAGAACCATCTTCTTTTCCTCGAAGCTTTGAAGTATGTGTTCTTTCTGAACAAGCAGAGCAGATTCCGTTGACTTTTGTTTTATGAAACCGAACTGTGAGGTTGTTATTAAGTTATACTTATTAGAAAAGTTAATTAGTCTTATATGAAGCAGTTTCTTCAGTATCTTCGAAAACACAGGTAGTATCGAAATTGGCCTATAGTTTCCCATATCGTTAACACTCCCTTTTTTATGTAGGACGGATACCTTTGCTATCTGCATACATTTAGGAAATACACCTGTGGTAATACAAAGATTAAATATATGGGTTAGTACCGGCGCCAACGCATGAACAACATGCTTCACTGGCCTTATCTGTATGCCATCCGCATCACAACTACCACTATTTTTAAGTTGCAAAACTACAGAAATTAATTCGGCGTCAACGACTGGCTCTAAAAATATTGAGTTATTATTTCTGGTGTCACGAAACAAGGAAGAATTTACGGTGTTAGTTTTATCTGCAATGCTTATGAAATGCTCATTAAAGGCGTTTGCTAACGCATGCCCAGTTAGTTTAGCACCGTCATTGACAATCTTTACAATAGAGCCGCGGGAGCGATTTCGACCTAAGAGGGCGTTTAATTCTTTCCATATGACATCGGCATGACCCTGCGCTGCTTTGAACACATTAAAATGATAGCTTTGTCTAGCTCGCCGCAACTCTTTTGTCAAGCTGTTGCGATATGTTTTGAAAACTCTTAGATCGTTTTGATCTCTGGACTTCTCAAATCTGGCATATAACGCATTTTTTGTACGAATTTTACAATGCAGTTTGGGCGTAACCCACGGTTTTTAATGCGTTTAGAAGTTTCCATAGATTTGAAGGGAAAGTGTGTCAAATATTGCTCAGAAAACAATTCTATAAAAATATTGTAGGCCTCTTCGGCGGTATCCTGGTTGAGTACGCTATCCCAATTTATATCTGATAGAGCGGTTAAAAAATGGTCTAGTCCATCAGGTGTTATTTTTTGAAACATTGTACACTGCTTCTTATTTGCCTCACGTTTCCTATATTTGTCAGAAATAAATATTGGGAGGTGGTCACTAAGATCGCAACAAACAACACTAGCTTTTATATGCTCTGTTGAGCGATTTGATATGAACAAGTCTATTAATGTTTTGGATTAGCAGGTAACTCGCGTGGGGCTGTTGATAACGTTTCTGCATCCGCCAGTATTAATTAAAGTCGTAAATGTGCGTTTAACAGTAGTGTCCGTACACATATCAATGTTAAAGTCTCCACCAAAAGTAACATTATACTTTCCTTCATTGACAAATATTAAGAAGTATTCAAAGAACTCAAAGAAGGTTTCAAGACTGCCACTAGGGAGTCGGTATATAACAGCAAAAATATTATCTTTACTACGAACACAAAGCATTTCGTAATCCTGTGTGACGCAGCAGAAATCTTTTATTAATTCACAGCGAGAGTCTTTAGTCAGGATGGCCACACCGCCACCACGCTTCTCCGAGCGATTGGCGTAAAAAGAACGATACGACGGCAGTTTCAAAACATCAGCTTCATCCGTGTACCAAGTTTCGGTAACCATTATAACATCCAAATAAAAACCAAATTGATCGAAAAGCAACTCAAGGTCAACAGCTTTGTTTTTGGCTGACTGAGTATTTAAATGAAAACACGTCACGCATGACATTAAATCTTCACCGAGATAGCTTTTCACGTTTTGCGGTAGAAAAAAGGCGCTTTCGGTCATTCACCCTAAAAAGGACAAGGAAGAAAAAACAGTAGGTGACATTCACAGAATCCTATCAAGGTCGGCAGCATCCGAGATTTTAAGCGCCCTCTCGCCAGGAGGAGAAAGAACATTGAGTAGAGAGTGTCGGGTGCTGTATCGTTGATGTTTGTGTATATGTCAGTGTTGTGTAGTACGTGCTACTCATGTTGTCTGTAATGTATGTGGGTTGGTGTCTACTCGTGATGGTTCGCAGCGTATTAGCAGACTTTGTTTTTATAGGCTGCTAGAAATATCGCTAGGTGGCGTAAGTTAGCCCCTATTCCAAATAGGTTTCTAGTTATTTATCCATGTAAGTTCGGCATTCGTTTTTTTTGTCTAGCGGCCCCGTCGTAGGTACCGAAGCCGCCGACCGACGACAACGCACGTACGTACTACCTTAGCACGCTGGGAGACTGTTTACTGTGTATAAAGATATCGAGCGAGGACAGACGCGTCCTGTGTGCTCTCAATACGGCGGAAATGAGCGCGGCTCGCTGGGCTCGTCTCTCGCCTGCTCTCGGCTGCTGGCCGCCATGTTTCATGAGCAACACGCTGAACCGTGTTTTGCGGAAGGCAGACACGGTGCATCGTGTTAAGTTTACATGGCGCCTCATGTGTAGACAAATTACACACATGGCTGCGTGTAAAACGAACACGCTTCGACGTGTCCGCTATGGGACAACGGTTTACACGTCTGAGCGTGTTATCTTTGCACACAGTGCAAACGTTTATTTGAGGCTTACAGATCGGATCAGTGGTAAGGAACAAAAAAAAACAGCTGGAGAATTGTGTAGTGGTACCTATTTTTCATGCGGTTTCTTACAATGTGAAAGCAAATACCATATAGCTTCGCCAATACTGGAAACTCCTCCGAAAACCTATGGGAGCGGCGGCGAACGTGACAGTGGCGCCTCTAGCGGACTCGGAGTCTACGGAAGCACACGACGCAATGGAAAAGTATAGGCTCCGCGACGTCCTCGAGCTTTGCGTGCGCTGTTTCGTCACCCCAACAGCAGAAACAATTCATTACGGTCAGTCCGCTTGCAAAGCGGAATCCACTGATCGAAACTGCAACGACAATCGAATAACAACGCGCGCAGAAGCAAAGATAGAGCAGTTTATTTAGCGGTCTCAAACGCCTCTCAGGGGATCACACGCGTTTGAAGCGCGTCTGGGAAGCGGAAAAAAGGCGTTTAGCTACTCGAACTACGTCGTAATCATTAAAACGTGCACAAACGACGTGTTAATATTGCCAGAGCAAGCGCACGAGCTGCTGGAGCATAAAAACAAAACAAAAAGTAAGGATAAAAATGACCGTGCAAACACTTACCGAATTTTGCAGAAAAGATGGTGTCGCCATTCCCGACGAAAATAAAAAGAAACGGGGAAGAGAAGCGAACAACGGCGGATAAAACAAACAAGTTAGCAGACGATACAGAGATACCCAGCAAAAAACTGCTTCAACTACGACGATCGTTGCGGCGCTTATGGAAAAAAGAAAGAAAAATGGAAAGCAGCAAATGAATAGCTGGTAATCGCCGGTGGTGTTGAGTTCACAATAAACAAAGCGGAAGCAACAGACGAAACTAATGAAAAAGAAGAAAGCGTCCCTTTTTTCAGCTCCTTGTTGTACGTTTGTTTATTTACACTTTTAACAGTTTAATTTGAATGCTGCATAACTTAGGTACTCACGTTTGTTCGGCCTTCGGGAAGCGGAGAAAGATTTTCCACCACATCGCAAAAACTTGTTTTTGCAATAGTAAGCAGCACACGGCATGCCTGCCATTTCTAAGTATGCGCTGGTGTATGCTCGAATGCGGCCGGTTGATCAACAAACGATGACCCGTAGCAGACGTGCCGGCCGGCGCACACAAATAAAATTCGAATAAAAATGCATAACGAGCTTACACTTCTAAATATATTTAATAAATATCAAAATGCACGTATGACCATTTCGGATCAGAAACTCAATCGAAGGCGAAAATAGGAGGTTATCGCAGACGACAGTGGAAGAAAACAACAACAAAGTTGCAGACGGCCCTCAAAATGTCCGAGCCTAGCGTAGCAGACCAACAGAACCGGGGGTCGAAGCGAAGGAAGAGTAAGCACTAAGCCAAACAAAACAAGGATACGCGATGGTTTACGCGTCGGGTAAACAACAAAAAAAAAAAAGAAAAAAAAAAAAAAAAACAGAGCAACATAAAAGCAGGAGGAAGCAAGAACGCGGCAGAGTGTCGTCGCCTCAAAAATATAAATGAAAGAAGACTCAAAAATGAAAAGAGTGGAGACGGTTCAACGCACAGTGGTTCAACGGGTGTCGGCCTTTATCCCAGAAGTAAAGAAGCAGCGAAGCAGAAGTTGTTAGTCGTCGCCGCGCTAACAATCGGCATTTGTGCACTCTAAATAACGTGACTGAAATCACCCTTTTTGGCGGGACTACGGCGCTCTCCCCTTCTTTCTTTGCAAGCGCGAGCAGTCTGCTTTTTTGTAACTCCGCTTTTAGTAATCTATAATAGCGCCAGATTGCATATGCACAACGATCTCTTTCAGAGCATTCTGACATCGCCGTAACGTACGTGGTTCGATATTGACTTATGCTTCTTCATCCGGAGACGACCTTAACGGGAGGAGACGACCTCAACGGGATTAGCCAGCTCGCCTATTCGACGAAACGGTTATAAGCAAGACATTCATGAGAAATGGGAATTGCAACAACAAAACGAATTTACTGATAAGAACAATAAAGTGGAAACGAAGCTATGTGCTGAAATGTTTGTACATTGCCCTTTTTCACGAAACAGCGCGAAGGCATACATTCGTGTTTTGCTTGGCTTACATAAGTTGTGACAGAATGTTTTCTTCGGGAGAACTCCGAAATTGCACCCTACAAGCTGTAACATCTTTCCCAAGCGAAGAAAATGTCCTTCACTCATGAGCTGGCACCCATTTTTTTAACTTTCGAAGCAGCGAATGTCCGTGACAATTTTTTTTTTGTTGGTCACCTCGCACGGAGATAGGCAAAACCCATGCATTTTGGAGAATTCGTCTGCTAGCGGAGACTCCGAGCTCGCCAGGGGCGCTGCAGTCACTTTTCGCCCGTTTTCCGCGGGAGTTGCCAGTATTGGCTTCCACGGTATTTGGT
>JAZHYW010050597.1:0-18371 GCA_037355805.1 Ixodes ricinus | reverse complement strand
TAAAGAAAAAAGCGCTCGTGGCCCAGCGGTTGTCGCGCATGCCCCTTCCACGCAGAAAGCCAGGGTTCGATTCCTGGCCGCGGGGACACGTTTTTGTTGACTCTAACCTAATGTTCTAGTAAATTCGAGAACTGTGTTGCTTGTTCGAGGTCAGAGATGTTCTACACGCCGAACCTTCTACGTTGATTATTCCAGAAGCCCACGCGTGCACATAAGGGACTCCGCGTGGCGAGCCGCAGTCAGTTTCGCCGCAGCGTTGGACTTTGCTGTCACGCCGACTTCGACGCCCGCGATGCTCTATTTTCTTCTGTTTCCTTTTATTTTTGGGAACAAGTTCGCCCCATTAAATGTTTCAGTTTCCCTAGTTATTTTTGTTTCACCTTGTCATTCGTGACAATATTTAATGGTGGCGCTTATGAGACCACAAAATTCGGTATATTGACCGGCGACTGTACCAACTTGCGACCATTACATATAGTTTTTATGCTGTCCGCACGACAGAAACCTACAGCCCCTTTGCCCAAGACATGGGAAAAGAAATCTACGGATCACCCTGTCATCATTTCACATGATTGCATCACAACCTTGCGTGACTCCCAGATATAACTGAGGCCCCAATTGAGTTACTCTGTCACAGTCCAACATGAGTCTTCAGACTCCGTGGCTATGGTGGTCTAGAAAAGGAAGTCTGGCTATCGCTCGCTTTTCCCACAGGCTGATAGTGGTCCATCGTGTGGCATATCAGCACGCTACCATCTCTAAGCTCGGTATCTGCGCAACAGCCGATTAGTGATTGTTCTTTATATCGTAAAACAGAACCGTAACAACAAAGCTTCAACAAACCCTCAGTGTCTTTTTGTTTTTTATGTATGCGTTGCGAGACAACGTGCAAATTAAAAGGAGTTTCTCATGAGTGCTTGTCTATACCGCTTGTGCTTTCAAAAACTGTGGAGGAAGTATAGATACTAAGTGCGCGGCAAATGGTAGTGGTCAACACGACTCCGGTTTATCATCTTGCGGAATCATGGCACCAATATTGTTGGTGTCAATCTCCCGTCCTGCTGAGGGAATCATTCGTTTTAAGCCTTGATTTGTCACAAAACGTCATTTAGGCAAGAAGTTCCAATTAGGTTTAAGTCTGAGTTCGACTGAAAGCTGTAATTGAGGCTTGATACTTCAATCCTTCATGTTCAGCAAGGCGAATATTTTCAATTCGGATTAATGCCTCCAATGATTTCACGAAGGTTCTGTATCTGTTGTAGAGGGTCGTCGTCATAAATCCGGAAATTTCTCAGATTTCATCTCTCGTGAATACAGTGAGCCTAATCAGCCGTACTGCACTTCTGCGGCCACGTGATTCGACAGTGTACCATCGCATGATAAACGATTCACGACTTGCTCATGAAATGAGCCAGCAATACGACCGCAGGGTAGCAATGCTTGAATCGCTTCGCCTCGGAAAGTCTCAAGAAGAAACAAGTTTACAGCTTTGTTAAGATAATCTGCCAGCCAGAAAGACGTTACGGCGGACCTACCAAATCACAGCAAACGGTAAATATTCATTCTATATTTGCTTCTGTGTGTTTCCTGCCACCCAGCAATCATCTCTGTCAACATCTCAGCTACACTACCAATTTTAGATATTGACGAAAACACTTGGTGCCCTTGGTGCCATCACTTATATTAGGATTTCATGTATTAGGAGTTTGTTTCTTGTGAAATTCGGAGGGTGTTTTTCTAGGTTACTATTTAGCCGAATATTCAGATTTCATAGAGTTTATTTTTGTTCAATTCCGAGTTCTCCGAAATTTCGGAGTTCAATTTAAAGTGTTACTACTTTTCAGAAATAAAAATAAATGTATCAAGGGCGTTTACGTGCGCTGGATCAAAAACAATTACACGATTAAATAATACTTCTTTAGCTGGAATTCTCGTTAGCTCCCTCGTCTTTGGCAATACTATTTTGTCGTGCGACAAAACTTCCAACAAAGTGTTGCTGCGATAAACGTCGATACGTTGGGATCATAGACTCCTTGAGGTTAAAATTTATAGACTCCATCAGCTGGAAAGCTCGTTTTTTATTCCAACCCTATTCAATCTCGCTACGCCAAATCTTCGTAACATGGAGTAGTAAATATAAAGAAACTTAAAATCCCCTCCTTTTCCTTTTTCTATGAAATCGCTTTGGTTCCTAGCTTTTACTGTTCTAAAAACGCAACCCGCCCTTCCTGTAACAAGTACAAATAATATGGTCCGAACTAGAAACAGGAAGAGTGGCTTTTATTTTGACTCAGAAGTACAATAACCTGTCCTGAATGAACCTTGACGAGTGAACGGTAAGACACCACTTGTCAATGATCCAGATTTTAAATAAAGCGGTGGTGGTATTTTCTGTCGGACTACTGACCTCCTGCAATGACCAACATATTACAATCTTTTTTTTTTTTTTTGCATTGGACAGTGATTTGGAGTTTCTCGGATAAATCCGGATTGACAAAGATTTTACGGTTGGGTGTTTTTCTGAGGTTTTTACGATTTACATGAAAGCACGTAATCTTCCCTATAAGCGAGAAAATGTTTCTGTGATGCACATCATTTATATTTACTTTCAGCTGCAGTAGGACCGGAATATTAGGCTTGGTTCACAATTTTCTGTGTTAGTGTGATCGACTGTGCCGCAACCACTCGCGACCGCTTACGACGAGAGAGGTATTGGCACACCTGCAACAACTATCGGTAGCTCTGGAACAGTTCCTATACCTGTATAAGTGGGCTCAAAAATGTTGAGTTTTTGCGAGGTTAAATCACTACGCTCTATCAATGAAGAATGGTCGCTTATACTATGAGTGAGAATAAAATTTAAAGTCAATAGTGAGAGAATGATGGGCAAATCGGAAGTGTTCTAAGTCTATCTACACACGGCAGCTAGTGTGTTTTGTCTCTCAGCAGTCTCAACCGTTGCACCGCACTTTGTCACCTTCAAACAAAAATGGGTGAACCACACTTTACGGTCACCTCAGCCTCTTTGGCACCCCCAAAAACAAAACATACAAAAAATAATTTCAAAAGAAACAGTGGATTTATCATGTCTTTATAGATGGAATTGGTACAGAAATTTGGATTGTTGTGGGGCTTGCTTGTCCAGAGCAAAAGTGTTGTTATCTAGGTACTACAACCAAAGTGAGATGATGCCTCGTTTTCAGGCTACACTCTGCTGGAGATCATTTGAAATCTGATGAGTGGAAAACTGCAAAAAATCGGTATTAACAAAACTAAAAAGTTCACATTTTAACAGTTAGTATACAGCAAGGTTAACACCTAGAGCAAAACAAGGTTTACACCATAGCATCGAGACTTTATTCAGAAGAAATTAAGACATCTTGTCTGAAACAACTACTTCTAGACGCGGGAGCAGGCGTTGTCTCGGGCAGCTCAGCCAAGTCTCCCTGAAAGGTAAAGCGTTCATTTTAAATTAATCACCTATCGAAGCTTTATGGCGCTTCTGAATTCCCCTCAAGACAGTGTACGCTGGCCCCAGTGATTGCATGCCCTCTTTGGGTTTCTGCGCTTTTTAGCAAGTGTCTGCACGGATATTTAATGCACACGGTGAGAACACCAATGGTAAAAGTGTAGTTAAATGGAAGAGGGCCATTACCAAGCCAGAAACCACGCAATAAATCTGAAGAAAATGATTCGCCTACTGAAGAAACGCGAAGATTTCTGGGGAGAGGCTGAGCGTAGGTTCCGAACCGCTTTGATGCTTGGTTAATATGTTTAGGAAGCTTGAAAAGTACCAGGTGTTAACATACGACTCTACTTCAGAGGTTTGGGATCTTTGGCTAAAATCACGTAAGTCACTTGTTACACGCCAAGGCGTATCGACGACAGCAACATTACTGGAAGTGACATACTTCTCACCCAAACTGAATTTCAGATATTGAGAAATAATGCTATCGACACGCTATAGACCAACACGCGACTCTGATGTCACGCCTCTGCGGTGGCGCTGTTACTTCTCGCCACAGCGCGATGCGCAGAAGCTTCAACGTCACGCGAATCTGGTTTCTGCGCTCGCGCAGTGTCCACACCTGGCGGGGCAAACGCGGGCTTGCTTGTCACCAGCGAGTCTGGTCTATACACACTGAGCTCTGAACTGAAAACATTCGGAAGCCGCCGGTAATCAAATAATTTTCAAGATTTTTGAAGCCATGGATTTATGTGTATACTGAGAGAATTAATGACTATTATAACAGGTAAAGCTTCTTTAAATTTGTAACGGCGTGCTAAATATTTTTTCTAGTTTCCATATAACCTTGCGGTGCTTGTTATAGTAACCACCCTTGAAGTGTCATTGTATGAAAGCACGAACAGCGCAGTAACACGGACAGAGCAAAATAGAACAGACAACCACCACCGATGAATTACAACTAAACTTTATTACTTACTAACATCGAGTTTAAATACTACATGTGTTACAACAAAACCAGCAACGGAAGTAAAAATGTCACAAGAGATACAGATCACGTGTTTCTTAAGTCACTTCATCGTGGTGGCCTTATCGGATCTAGAAAACGCAACATCCCTCGTTCGGCAGTGAGTAGTGAAGAGGCGCACACACAACTAGACCCAGGTTGGCCGTTCTCGCGTCCTTCGATAATCACGGCGAGTAGCGTATCCCTTGCGTTTATTGACGGCTCTACGCTTCTCAAAGGCAACGGTGCACACACAACCTCGCCAATGAATTCCAAGGTGCACGAAGGATGCGAGATCAATCGACCACGGCCTAAATGTGCCAGCGCCCCTTCACTATCCCGATCGGGTAGGGAGATGCTGCTTTTTATATCGGATAAGGCCATCGCGCGCAGGTCACACCAGGTACACGTCACCTTTATTTTTTTGTCTGATTTCATTTTCGTCCCTTATTTGGTTGTAACACACACACGTATTTATACTCAATGTCACCACGAACAAGGTTTAAGTCAGTGCTGGTGTATGTCTGCCCTTTATTATATCCGTGTCGTTAATCTCTGTCTACAAATGGAATGAGCTGAGCTAATTGGTTATTCATTTTATGTGGAACCTGCTGATCATTCAGGTGGACCCAGCTGACGTAGCTGGTTAATCATTTTGTGGGAAACCAGCGGTCGGCTTCGTCTTTTCTTATATTCCTCTCTTCCTTCCTTCCCTATGCTCTCCTGGGTTCCACCTGAAATCTTTCTGTACTTTTAATGATGAACCAACTCGCCCAGTTCTCTTTGTGATTCATTGTAGTGTACAAAAAGAATCCCTATAAAGCCGAGAACCGCAAACCTTGAACCTGAATGCAGATTAACGTCACTGAATACATTTTGTATAGCAATGTTAAATTGCCTGATAGGTTGTTATAATTTTGCCAAGATAGTGGTCAGCCTCAAATTTGACATCTTGTTTAGCGCTGAACATTTGTCAGTAAATATTACTTACTTTATTTTCTCGCTGGGGGGTCCCCCGTCTGCAGCACGCATGAACAAATTAAAGACAATATAAAACTACACTTACAAATTACATGTTTTTCCAAGACCACACTTAAAAGAGAGAAAAAACCACGGATCTGACTCCAACTTCATTCAAATAAGTCTAGCAAATTTTCGGGCTTACGTGCCGCGCATTATTTTTGGACCTCAATATTTGGAAGACCGGGCTATCACAGCACAGCTCAGAAAGTGTGCAGGGAGCAGGATTTTTGAAGTGGATCGAAGAATTAGGCTTTGGAATACCAGCTCGGTACTTTTGCTGCATCTGGAAACGCGTGCAAGGGTTTCGTACTTCCATTTAACTTCGTGGATTTTTTCAGCAATATCAGCTTGTATGTGTCACTGTAGTTAGCTTCATCAAATAGACTTTAGATAGAGACGTGGACCAAAAGCATTAAACCCTGAATGCAGGATTAACTTTTTACTGCATTCATTTTCTAGGACTTGTTAGCTTCGGATATAGGTGGTTTAGCCGAAATAGATAGGAGACTGCAGCATTACATACAACACTTTGTATAGTTCTTAACATTAGTTGTGTAGGAATATTACTTACAGTGTACCTCCCAGCGTCTTTCGGGGTCCAGCCACTACACAAACAACAGACAACGAATTGATGACCACGCTTAATATTTGTTTCCCAGACCAACTTAAAACGAGAAAGAAGACAGAAGTCACTCGAACTTAGCTTGTTAACCTTAAATAAGTAACTGGGCTTCACGTGCTACAGATAACTCTTCTCTAAGCCGTTCGGAGGCCGGGGTTATCTCAATACAGTTCAGAAAGTGACTTTTTAACGTAAGCCGAAAGATTAGGCTTGGAATACCAGCTTGATATCTGTATAGCATGAAAGGCATGCAATAGTTTTGCAATTGCAAATGACTGTGATTTCTTTGCTATAGCACCCAGCCTGGCAGTATCAAATGGTAGCTTGCCTGCTAGGGTTGTTACAATTAAACCGAGATAGGGGCCAGCACTACACATGCTATTTTGTATAGCACTGGACATTTTTTGGTGAATAACCCTTACCACCTCCGCCACTGGAGGGAGGTCCTGCGTCTACAAAAGGAGGCACAAATTAGAGAGGATATAAAACCACACATAAAATGTATATATACGTATATATATTTTAAACCACCGTAAAACAAGAAATAAAACAGAAATGGCTTCAACTTAGTTTCAAACCTAAACAAATCATTAGTGTTCACGTGCCATTCATCACTCTGGTGTAAGGAATTTTGAGGACGGGGTTATCTGTACACAGTTAATAAAGTTTGAGCAGTCCTTTCAACGTAAACCAAAGTGTTTGGCTTAAAATACCAGCATAGCATTTTTATAGCTTGAAAGGCATGCTATTACTTTTGCACTCGCATATGACTGTGACTGTTGTTGTGGGGTCCAGCCTGGCAGTATCAAATGTTAGCTCGCCTGCCAAGTGGTTATGGTTAGCCTAGATAGGGACCAGCATCACATATGATATTTTGTATAGCACTGGGGATTATTTGCTCTTACTGTGTGTTTGGCTTGACGAGGCGAGGGGCCCCGCGGCCGCACAAACAAAAACAACTGGGAGACAATATAAAACCACACACTTAAAATGTATGCCTTTTCTTACAAATACTTAAAAGGCAACGAAGAAGAACCGATTCCTGCATACTTTAAAACCGAAATCACTCATTGGGCTTAGGTTAAGTGACTGAGCAACGTCCTCACCATCAATTAGTGGGAAGTAAAAATGACGTAATTGGAAAAGGTATCAGCAAACTACTAGCTGCAGGTGAAAAGCAGCGAATTACTTTTTAAGTTACATTCTTTAGGCTTTTTTGTAGTTGCAACAATGTACATAAGTTTTAACGAAGTTCAGGAAGTACATACATAGAATCAAAAACATAGAGCACTGAAAAGACTTTCTTTCTGGATTGTCTTGACTCCTTCACTCTCTTGGCAAATACACCTGATCTTCCGACATTTTTTTTTCTCTCCTTTGTATGCAAACATGCCTAGTTCTTTAGAAAACCCACTAGTTAATTTCGAAAATAATACTTATTTTTTGAAAAAATGCCTTGGTGAAGGTGTTGAGGAGGAAATCTACAAATTACCGAAAGGAAAATGAAATTCAAAGTTCCTAGAATTACAAAAAAGTAATTGAATTAGTGTAACTTGAGTAGAGTAGTTGATTTACGTTCAACTCTGGATCTAAGGTCTTTGGAAGAAAGGGGGGGGGGGGGGGGGGAGTTATCGCAACATAATTCAGAAAGTTTGAGCAGAATATCCAACGTGGTCTAAAGGGTTAGACTTTGTTGCTCTAATTGACTGCTTATGTGTTGTTACTTGAGGGTGCAAAGTCATTGTCAAATCGCAACAGTCGCGTTTTTTTTTTCTCTGAAAAAAATATTTAATTTAAATAAAAAGTTTAGAATTCTTGAACCCAAAAAATGGGTGCAAGTGTTTTGCACTAGCAGTGTCAATGTAATCACAATATAAGCATGGGATAGAGTCCTGGACTGCATGACTTGAATTAAAATATTGATTAGCGTTACCGAACAAATTCTGAATGACAACGTTAGCCTGCGTGCTACGTGGGTATGATTGGCAAAATAGAGGCAACATATATGACTTTTTTTTCGCTGGATTAGTAAGTAAAAATAACTTACTCCCTCCTTCAAGCCTGGCAGATGACCTGGGTCTGCGGGTACACACACGCACAGGCACAATTTAGAGACAATATAAAACGAAACATACTATTTATATCTGTTTCCTAGTCAATACTTTAAAATAGAAAAACGACAGAACTCCGGCTCCTACTTAGTTCCATACTTAGCTCATTAAATGTGGTTAATTTACGTCCTATATATTACCATGGTATAACCAGGGATTCATGCCAAGAGTAATAACCTTACGATACGGTTACGCTTACTGCTACCTTGACGTCGCCTTCACTTCTTTTTTCTCATTTTGTTTTGTATTTTGCAGAGTTTGATGTTTCGCCTTTACTACCACAGTCTCATGTATACTGTTACACTGGTTTTTATATTTCGGTTACCCGTTAGGCGCTTCCCACTCCTGAGAGCTGCGCAAGGCTTATCTTTACCGCTGCGCCTAGAGATCACGCTACTGCAGCGAGTAATGCAAATGACTGCAATGGTTGCCTTCATCTTGCATGGCAGACGTTGATGATGATATCGGAACGAATTTCGAGGTGACAGTGTATAGTACTTTGGCAGCAGTAGTAACTGTTTATTTTTATTGTATTTTATAGAATGAATTAGATGCGTAGCCGCATATACGCAATCGTTATCTGAGATCATCGCACGGTGCGAACATTGCCTTACGAATACCTCGCATGTCTACACGTACAAGGTAAACATATAATTCATTGCCTGCACATCAAGTTACGTTGTCGGCAAGATCTATGTGAGTCAGGCATTGCCAGCACTGTTTTCAATTTAACTGAAAGATATGGTATTTTTTCTTTTAATGTGCCTCCAGCGAGTTTCTTGTATTTAAGCGATTTACATTCACATTTCGATTTACATTATCAATCGGGTTTACGTTCACATGTGTGAAAAAGAAAATAACGAAACAGGCATGAAACGCACTTGGCACAATAAGGCCTGCTGTGTCTTGAAAGTCCTCTGAAGCTAGATTGCCCAGTGAATTTGATAGGTAAAATTTATCCTTTACTTAAATTTATAACGGGAAGCACCACTAGCGGACGCCATGCCTGTCTATAAATGCCGGTGACAGTTGAACATACCGCCTAGAGTTTTCAATTTGTCATTCATGCATACTTTCCTGAGACAAATTTAATGTGTCGATTACTCGCTAAAGATTTCTTCACGGCTACGGTTCCGGTTCCGGTTCATTGCCAAATAGAAAACAGAGGTTTTATTAGATCGTTCCAATAACCTGCGATACCCCGATAACGACACTATGCATGCGCAAAGGTCGTGGCGGAGTATCGGGAATCGTTATCAGAGTCATCGGAACGATCCACTAAAAAACTCGCTAATGTTGGTTTTGTATCGGTTACGGTTACCGTAATAATATCGCTCCTAAACGGTTTTTGATTCGAGTCACGGTGTACTGTTATCGCGATGACGTTCAGAAAGATTAATTGTGATTTTCAACGTGGACCGAAGGATTATACTTTTCGAAACCAGCTCAAGTATCATTTCCTATTGGAAAGACGTGCTAGCGTTTTTGCACTTCTATTTAACTGTGTAGCTCTTATTAACAATGCCAGACTGTCAGTGTCGCCGTAGTGACCAAATAGACTCCTGAGAGAGTCGTGGACCAAAAGCTTTGAGCCCAAATAAAGAAAATAACGTCACTGAATAAATTTTGTATGACAATCTTAGCTGAAATAAGGGTGACAACGCAGGCTAGCTGATAAACGATCATACTTATAAAACCCCGAGACAAAGAAGAAAATCATAGAAATCGGGACGTCGTTGTGCTGTCCCTCTTCTCGTTTTTTTTTTCTTTTTGTCTCTTGTCACTGGATTTTTATAAGCATGAATGTTAGCTTGCCTGATAGGTGGTTATGATTATCCCAGATGTACACTATCACATACAAATTTTCGTTTTAGCGCATGGATATTATAGAAGTAAAAATTACTTACTCGTGTCCTCCGATGATTGGACCTGTCGCCGCACACACATACAGGCACAATTTAGAGACGATATAAAACCCCACCTACTCTTTATATGCGTTTGCCTGCATTACTTGAAAGGAGAAAAAAGGAAGAACTCCGGCTCCAACTTTGTTGCGAATTTAACGCAATCAGTTCGGCGAATTGGCGAGTATTACATCACCACCCTAGCAAAAAAATCTTATAAGTATAAAAAATTGTTTTGTCCAATAAACGCATATGATCAAATTAGATCTTATAAAAGCCTACAAAACCATATAAGAACCTATAAGGACAATATACGATTATATAAGACGTTTGTGGGGATTTGCACGGCTACCAACAAACACAGGTACCGATAGAGTAAGCAAAGGGTTTTCTCAACAGCGGCGGCGATCTCAAAGGAGCCGTCAAACCTGGTAGCGCGCGGATTCCCCACATCTCCGCGGTAATGTGGACGACGTTTAGGGCTACATTACCGCGGGTCCGTTCGATTAATTACCCCTGTCGGTGCCAATGATCGTCTACCTTGTCTCACTCTCTGGAATATAGCGGAAGAGAAGACACACGTACCAGAGTAAGGACAGAGTCCAAGAGCATTTATTAACATACTGTAAAAATGCGAACTACTATGTCCCCATCCCAAATGCTCCCCCGCGCCGGCAAGGCAAGAAAAGGTCCTTGCCTGCCAGACGCGGGTTTCCGGAAGAGCCAAGACCGGGAAGCGTCGGAGGAGTCGCCGACACACGTCCGGATCTCTTTCGCGGTCACCCGGACGAGTCCCTTTCCCGGGAAGGCGGGAAAACAAGAGGCAAAACCTCCTCGCCTGTCAGCACTGATCCGCATCCGAGCGGGGGAACGGAAAGAGGGTACCCCCGGGAGAGAGTGAGAGGAGAGCCCCCAAGCTCAAGCGGCCCTCCGCCTCACGACCAGGTCGGAGCTCACGGCAAAGACGGCCGAGCTGTCTTCGACCCACGGCCGTTATCCCAGCCGTCGGGGGAGGGAGACCATAAGAATCCCCACACGTTATAAGCAAACTAATAAGACGTTTCTGATAACTTCTTATATAATCGTATATTGTTCTTACATCTTATTTGATCATATGCGTTTATAGGACGAAGAAATTTCTTATACAAATAAGATTCTTTTTTCACTAGGGTATGGACTAATGTATTTTGCAGGTCGGGATTATGGCAATACAGTTCAGAAGGTTTGAGCAGGATTTTTAACGTGAATCGGAGAACTAGACTCTAGGAATACTAGCTCAGTATCTTTAGACCTGGAAAGGCGTCTTAATTATTTAAACTTCCATATAATTTTCTGATTCTTGTGTAATAGTACCAGCATGGCAGTGACACTGCTATGACCGAATTCACTTCCTATAAAGTTGTAGACCAAAATCTGCTCAAACCGAATACAGGTCAACGCCACTCTGCACGAACATCAGCTCATGGACAGTTTGAAACTGTAGCAGAGTATGGGCATGTGCTAGTTGATGTGAAATGGTTACACCTGAACTGTGTTGTCTCACGGGTCTTTGATTGCGTCCAGTTATATAAAACAATAAAGCGCTTTAGGACAGTTTCATAGCTAGGTTGCAAATTGCGAGTCTAGAAAAGAAAAAAAAAAGCGCTTCAGGTAGCAAGAATCAAAGTGCATCATCTACGAAAAAACGGGCTTACCCTAGACAGCTGCGTGCAGAGAGCAGGCTACTGCAGCGAGGAAGCAAATGACTGCAATGGTTGCCTTCATCTTGGACAGCAGATGCGTTGACGATGTCGGTACGAATTTCGAGGCGACTTTATATAAGTACTCTGCCAGCATTGTAATTGTTTATACTATTGTATCATTATATAATGGACACAGATGCGATGACGCACACTGCTCATTGTTATCCGAGATCACCGCGATGGGGCTGAATATTGCCTAAGAAGATCTCGCGGTCTACATATACGTGGCAACGTATAATCTCATTGCTGCACCTCAAGTTACGTGGTCGCAAGATCTATGTGCGTGCGGGATTGTGCAAGCAATATTTTCAATTTAACGGATAGACTTCGTAATTTTTTTAATGTGTCTCTTGCAATTCCTTATTTTTTTTTGCAATTTACATTCGCATTTCTATTCGCAGTCACAATGCCGCTTTGCATACACATGCCAAAGGTTTTTATATATATATGTATATATATATATATATATATATATATATATATATATATATATATATATATATATATATATATATATATATATATATATATATATATATATATATATATAACACTTTTGTTTATAAAATGGCCAACTTTTCCCTAACGAGAAACAAGTAAAACAGAGTAAAAATTCACGGAGGGGGATATAATAGGGTAGTTCTCCATCGTCCCAACAAGACTGATCCTTAACTGACGTATGTTACTTAACTTCTTAATTAGTCAAAATAAGCACATGGTTCCAATTTGAAATCTTCCTGAACGTTAAAGAAAACAATTCAATCAGTCAATTTTAAAAGAAAAAAACTTGGATCACGTGGAAAACACGCTGGAGCTCTAGATTTACCATTCTTGCTGCGGGAGCAAGGCTATCGAGCGATAACGCGGATGCGCAGCTTTTCCGTGTATTATCATTCGGGTTTGCTCACCCCAGCCTGCTGTCTATTGCACGAGTGGTAACTTTAGCGCACTACTGCGCTTCCCATGCGCTTAAACTACTAGAAATTACGGATTTGAGGTTTTCGATGACTTGAATTATCGTGAAGATTAGCCCCTTTTATTACGTCCCCTCGCCGTACAAATCACCTGCTCAGACAGCATGATACTTCGTTTCATCCCAAGTCCCGACGAAGCCCACGCTATGAGGCAAGGGCTTGGATCAAGTAGCGTCAGGAATGCAAGTCACGAGCTCATTTCTGTTTATGGCTGGCTCAGCGATGGTAGAAAATGTACAGAAACATGACGAACACCATCATGGTGCGCTTTCGACACCATCTGATTCGTCCAATCGACTCGTAGCGTAGAATAGTATAGCTTTCACAGCTTGTTTGTTTTTAACAAATTTTTATAGCTTACAAAATACAGATGTTTATACAATTCAAGCTGTGATTCATTCCCGATATATACCGATTGTTTTTAAAAAGCGGGCCAAATCGCTCCTGCGAAATCTACGCAACGCACATATTAAAGGTACGCATGCCGTAGTGGTCCTGTGTCAAGGGGCCCACTAAGGAAGAGTATTACGTTTAGTATATTTGGGTAATTAATTGCTTTTCAGTAAGTAAACGTTATTCATTTTAAAGGCACGGCTTCGATTAGAAACTTGAGGCGAATCATCGAAAACTACTAAATTCACCCACATTACAATGACAGGTATAGGCGAAGCATTTTGCGGCGCTTCGAAGAAACGCATTGTTTGGACACATTTCTTGGTTTGGTTTCCAACCGACAGCATATCGGTCACCAGCAATCCCGTTCCCCGTGACGAATACGCGTGACGTACGTGCGCCGCCACGCATCACCCGTATATAGAAGAGGTCAGATAGAAAGCTACCGGAATGCAACATGAGGTTTGCCTTTTCGTCGTCGTTGCCACTGTGAAGACGCACTTGTTACGTGGGATGCGAGACGGTGCTCGCATGTTGCGCGATTTGAGCACGGGAGGCAGGGATATCTGGCGCGGGGTGCGCTCCGACAAGGAACCGAAACCCAGAAACGCGCCCATTAAGAGCAATTTTTCGAAATATACTTAAACTGCTGCGCGCAGTCTGTATCATTGCATTAGGGGTGGATGTAGTAGCTTTTATTCATTTATTCATTTATCCTTAAAAGCACCGATCAAGGGCATTTTGTATGTGTCGCATCAAGTTTCTAGTTCAAACAGAAAAATTTAAGATGTAAAATTAGGAAAGTATTCAAAAAGTAATAATTACTCAATTATACTGAACCCAAATAATCTTTCTTAATAAACAAAAAACAACTACGGCATCTTTGTTTTTTTTGTGATGCGTATTTTTTGCAGGAGCTATTTGGCCCTCGGGATTCGAAAAGACCCTGTATATATATGTGATGATTCTTTTTAAGTTAAACAAATTTGTTCGCGAAACGTCATAGAAGCTCAACTAAAGCGGTTTATGTATGTGAGTTACACGGCCAGGGGGACATAATACAGGGGCTAATCGTAACGATAAGTCAAATTATTAACACGTATTTTGTAATGCACTCTGTCAAGTAGTGAAAAATATATGGTTCCAAGTGGAAACTTGCTGAGCGTCATTAGAAACCACTAAATCTGTAATTTTTATAAAGGCTTTGAGTGTGTGGAAAGCGCAGCAATGCGCCAAACTGTCCACTCTTGTTCGGGCAAAAGGCTGGGGTTACAAGGCGCGTATCATAAAGAGGAAAAACTGCGCGGTACGTTGTCGCACTGGTAGCCCTGCTCCTGCTTCAGGAGTGGTAACTTTAGCACTCGCCCGTGCTTCTGACGCGCTCCAATTCGTTATAATGTTTACTGATTTACCGTTTTTCTTTGACGTTCAGCGCGTTTCATATTAGAACCATGTCTTTATTTTCTATTATTTAAAACGTCAATTAGCATATTTTAGTTAATCAGCCGACTCAATCGTAACAATTAGGCACCTATATTATGTAGCTCCTGGACGAACTACTCGCCTGCTCAAACCGCATTTGTGTTACTTTCATGACTTTTCTTTTTAAAACTCTGTTAAGCTTGTACAGAAACGGCCTGTATAGGTTTATATAGAGGTCATGTTTGTCTACCTAACTCTGTGGGCGCTGTCGTCTCTTCACGCGCTGACACAGCAACCATCCAATTGTTCGCCATCGCGAATAGATTCATCAACGATTATAGTTGGATAGACGGGCTTAGTGAGAACATGACGCATGTACTGTCTATTCAAATGAAGTTTGGCCGAATTCTAACATATTTGTTTCAGTCTGTGGGCTTGGCTCTGTGTAACTTTCGTTTTTCTTTTTCTTTTTTTTCCAGTGGCGGGGATGAGACCTATTGAAATGAAGATACTGTTGTCGACAAGGTCGTTTTGCGAAAGATCTTAGTCTTTTACTTGACATTCACTATCTCGACAGTAACATCAAGTAAATATTCCGAGCTGGAGAGACTATGTGCGCGAGAACCGAATACTAGGGTGGACTGCGTAGAAATTTGAAGGAAAGTATGACGCTATGGCTTCAGTTGATAAAAAAATCATATATATTTTGTTCAGAATAGCTTTTTTTGAAGGAAGAACAAAATCAGGTTGCAGTTGTCCCTTAAAAATGTTGGAATTCTTTGGGTTCATATTTGTTCTCAATGAAGCGCCAATCTCCTCGACATAGAAGCCTCAGATAAAATTAATCAACGATTTTAGATAAGGCGATACTACTCATACGTACAACTGTCATTTATGCAAAAGAACTACAACTTAAATCAAATAACTGTTGCTTATTAGATTCGAAAAATCGGAATCACGCTTTTCATTATCATTGCGAGTGCAATTTACTCGTGCAGTATCCAATCAATGATAATCGATAACAGTGGAAACGTTAGTAGCGCTTGATTCTGATTCCTTGGATACTATAGTACTGTAGATTCAACGAAACAATCGACAGGACAGGTATTGCGCCGCTGCGTTCTGTGTTATTGTAAGGCTGATTTCGCAAACATGCATTGCTCCGGTATGTTGCACAGAACAATAGTCCCGGGAGAAATCTTTCAATGCCTTTGAATAAAAATTAAATGTAAGGTTACAGAGCTACGGTGGACAATCTGTTTTGCGCAAGATGTTGCAAGATTCGCATGCGAGACGTCGTGCAGGACGTTTCTGCTTTGAAGTGTGTATCTGCTAGGTCTCATTTTTTTTTACACGTTGTATTGTCATAAAATGTAGTCCAAGTCACATCGAACAAACTTCATTTTATTCAGGCACAAAATGTATTGTTTGTAGAACAATATTTTAAAAGAAAATGCTTTTTCTGTTTAATATTATTTTTCTCTATCTTTCTTCTTCTATATTTAACATCTGGAGCATGGCGTGGAATCGCTAGAATTGGTGATAAACACGCGATACATTTTAATGTATATTTTTGTACAAAGCACCATACTAACGAATCATTCTGAGCGTTTATTTCCTCAGCTCAAAAGGCTGAGGAAAACGGTCGTGCCCATTAATATTCTCTTTGAGCATTTTTATTGACACCAGAAATGCGAAACTTTGAAAGATTTTCACAATCATAAAAAATGGAAAAGAACCTCACGCCAGACAAATACCCCAACCACGACCTGCAACAACCGCCGAGGGTTTTCATGACAGTTGTTTTTTAGAGCGCAGCTCTTAGGCGCCGGTTCCCGCATAAAGAGGCGTTGGCGTAACCGCTGTATGCTGGAACGGGTGCCAAAGAGTCCCATGATGCAACAATGCGCGCGTTGCATCATGAGACGTCACACGACGTATACACCAATTCAATACCCCGCTAGATTTAGCGGAGAAACTGAATTGGTGTGCAGGCATGCGACGTCCCATAGCGCAACACTGCGTGCGTTGCATTATAGACGTCACAGGCCATTGCTACACGAAATGAGGTTTCGCGCCTCTCGCCGCCCCCAAACAGGGACTCCACCGTACTTTCCTCCTTCTTTCTCGTCAAGTCAAGATGTCAATATATACAAATATGTAGGATTTTTCTTTAACTTTACAGATATGTTGTAAAAAAAGCCGTGAAAGCTACACTTATGCGGTTTGGTGCTGGTGGGTCATACGGTCAGGGGGACACAGTATAGGGGGCTAATCAGTAACTATCAATCGGCTTATAAAGTAGTAATTTGTTAATTACCTTGTGATTATGAAAAATAGACACTATAGTTCTAATTAGAAACTTGCTCAGCATCATCGAAAACCACCTAAATCAACTTTTTTCAGGAAGATATAAGAGAGGGGCCGCGGCGTTCTGGAAAAACGCTCAGCTTGGACGGGTTTTTAGGTTTCGGTTTCTTATAAGAGCGCATCTTTGCGCCCCCGGTCCTACTCCCCGGTAGTTTGGTTGGCTGCGGCGCGAAGCCACCCCCTCATCTCCATTGCAGGATGAGGAGAAGTATGGCGCACATATGTTGCGCGTCTCAGCCACTGGGGATCAGGACTGCGGGCGCAGAGCTGCGCTCCTTTAACAATCGGACGCCTAGAAACGCGTTTAAATGGAGGGTTTTTACGGAACACCGTAAAAGGACGCCTCTGCGTTATATTTTTCTAAAGAAAGATCATTCGTTGGTTTTCGATGGAGGTCAAAACTTTCTTAAGGGAACCATATGTCTGTTTTCACTAATTAAAAGATTATTACCAATTTCATTTATTTCGCCAACTAATCATTTAAGTTTTCAGCCGATACTATATCCCCTTGGCCGTGTAACTCATCTCGCAAAAACCGCATACCTGTAGCCTTCACGACGTTTTTTTTTTTTTTTAAACAAATCTGTTAATCTTAAAAAACCTAACAAAAAAACTGTATATTTCCGGTTTATATTCTTTACCACGGTATATCGAAATACCAAAATACCTCAAGAGCTACGCTCTAATTCCGAATCACATGGAATCGCAAACGTCAGGCGTTCAGAGACCGTCAGGCGTTCAGAGACCAGAACACGTGATGCCTGACAAAACATACTACCACTTTTACAGCTCCAGCAGACAGCATATGCCGGATGCTTCAGCAAAGATTTTCAAAACTCACTTAAATATAGGGTGGTATGTAAAAATGATTTTCGGCCATGTCGGATATTAGGCATTGGGAAACGCATACTAATTAGCCATATAAATACCTAATATTCACAAATTAACTTTTTCAGTTTTTCAGAAGAAACATATTGTTCCAATAAGAACACTGAGCATAATCGAGACTAACCTTATTTTATAAAAAAACATAAGTACAAACTTTACGGCGTCAAAAAGACAAGAACACTGTATTTTGACGAGTTTCTATACTTCATTTTACCTTAAGTCGAGACGCACCCGACGCGACAAGCTGATGGGACGAATCAGACAGCGTGAAAATCGCACCGTCATGGTGTTTATGTGTTTATTCTGTTTCTGTACTTGTTCTATCATCGTCAAAACAATAAAAAAAGGACCAGTGACTTGCACTTTAGTCGCTGCTTGATTGGTCCGGTACCAGTACCTCGTAGCGTCGGCTCCATGTTGACTGAACCTGAAATGAAGTACAGGTTTTGG